>LR141705.1:0-11943 GCA_900659605.1 Tisbe holothuriae | reverse complement strand
ATGCTGCAATTTTTGACATAATCACCCTTAAAATGCATCAGATTGTAATGTCCTTTTTATGGCATATTCTACGATAACAGGCCTTACTTGGTGCCACTTTACAGCTTCTCTACTCGAAACATAAAAAGTTACAGCATATTTACTACAGAAAAAGTGGCAAGCCAGAGGCCTTCTGCCACCCACTATGTTTGGGTCCACTGTGATGGCTACAGTGGTCCAATTGATGCATGGTTTGGTCAGAATGAAGATATATAATGCCCAATGATGTGGCAAAAATAATTTTTCACTTATGTTGTTGCATTCATGAGAAATCCTCATTTTTCAATGTTTCAATACATATCAGCTACCCTGTATATACTATTCAGACTTGTTATCATACGGTTTTCAGCGGCTATGACCCAATCCTTAAAGTGTTTCATTACATCACATCCTCTAATAGAGAATAAAGCATCTCTTGTCAAGTGAAAAGCCTCTCTGAATTCATAATTTTATGTCTCATAATGCAGCTGAGAATAGATTTCCCTCTTGGAATATATCAATTGCCCTCCAAACCACATCTTGTATCAAGTCAAGCCTCATAAAACAATCTCTCTTAGAGGGTCTAATATATCGAATATAGGGTTTTTTTAATATGCGGAGACTGCTCCTCCAATAGAAATATAAGTAGTATTATATCGGCATTTTGAGTGGCCATTCGACGGAAGAGGGGTAATATAAAACCAGTACATTGAGAACGACTTGGAAGGGTCCTCAAAAATGCGATAAAATCCCGTCTTATGACGAGATCATTCTTGTAGTATCAGGGCTGACATTTAATTAATATTAAGTTGTTTAAATAACAGCAAACATGATTAGAATTACAATCCGTTGTTTGTGAAAATGGCATCCCTGAAATGAAGGAAGAAAGCTCGCTTTGTTGAATGGATCCCGAGATATGATCATATTAGACCGACGACTTCCTTTGTCTGTTGGAATTAGTGTCTTATAAGTGCCAGATAATGTCCTATAATAATAAGACTCATCGTTATTTTCTCACTATAAACCGATTCGAAGAAAAGTGTAATTAAAGGGTTGTTGCTTCTCTTTTCGTGCTTGCCGTATTTTCTTTCCGTGCTTTCCGTAGCAGCAGAATTTGATCGTATCGCAAAACAGCTCCATTAACTTTCACTCATTTTGAAGGAAGGCAAAAAAGGTGTTTTGTATACGAAACAATCTGTAAACCCCGCACTTTTTGTGCCTTTTAGTTCCCGTTTTTCAATGCGGTATTTTTTGCCATCAAGAGTGACGAGAGGCCAAGAAAACATACAAGAGCTGGTTCCGGGTTTCTGACCAATTTAGATTATTATTACACGGCAATGCAATGACCTCCAGTATATCACACAAGATTGCAAATCTGCACGTTACTATATTTGGCGAGGGCCTTTAATCGAGAATCATGATAATACAGAGCTTCTTGGCAGTGGTAGATATAAAATACAGCCTTGGAGAGCATTGGGGTTTGGGGGCAAAACCCGGTCATGAGTAGGGTTTCTAAAAATTGGTTTAGCTTGACCAGATGTACACAATTCTATTTAGTCTTATTATTAGAAAGCACTTAGCATCATGTCCTTAATAATTTAGGAAACCGGGCCTTTCAATGACACAAACCCAGCATTGCTCTTGGCCCCTGTTCAGAACCATGCCTAATTTGGCGTTTTTCATCAAGGATTCTTCTTCTCTTTCCAAAGCATCAATCACACTGGTCAAGGAAGAAGATTGGATAGCACAGTGGGTTCATTTTATAAATAGGACAATGGACACATCTAAATAACAAGTTGGTAGACTTATCAGTCCGCTGTGGATTGGTTAGATGCCCAAAGCTAGAGAAAGCATCGTTGTAATGGAACTTTGATTGTCTTGCTTTGGTTGGAATGAATTAAACGTTATATCTTGCCAAGTGGGCTGGTTAATAGATTGAATGGGGAATAATGATAGAAGGAATAAAGAGGAGATTGTTGTCATTAAGGGCATGCTTTTAATTATTACGGTGCGCTACTTTCGCTTGATTGCATCTGTGCGGTATATTTTTGGGCTTTTTTGTACAATTGTTTTATTTTTGGCTACATTGTAAGCTTGTCAGCTGCCTCATTGGCAAAATAAATATGTTGGCAGAGGTTTCTGTAATATTAAACCCAAAATAGAACGAGTTGAAGGTCGCCGCTGTAATATTTTAGATTTTAGCCATTCTTACAGACAGGAAAGTGTCATTCTGATGCCCTAGATGTGCATCCAAGAAAACTACAAGTTTATTCTATTCATATGCAAAATTTGAACAGTAAAAGATTCCCACAACACAAACCCCAGAATTGGGCCATTTCAAAGAAAATGACACTTAAAACAGCAACGGTGTAAAAAATGCATCCTAGCATGACTTGTTCCATGTTAAACACCGGTTCAATCGTGTTTAAACAAGAATGAAGCATTCTCATGCTTTGGGCAAGACTCACAAAAGGCAGTTTCTTAGACGACGACTTTCTCTTTTCAATCGGTCCCATGGGGCTAACAACACTCTACAAAACGCAAAGGTACAAAAGTGCATCTGAGTACAAAGTCGGGCATTAATTGAGGACATTAGTTATTATTTACACCAATGTTAAGCTCTTGTTTTTCCTTGTTTGCTGTTAAATATTGGATTTTACTAATTTTAGTTGGACATTTTTACCCATCTTCTTTTGTTCTATAACTAAATGTCAACTTTTATTATATTAATTCAATTACTACAAGCTCTAGTTGCCACTAAAGTCCCCCAGTGCTTTAGTTGCCACCTCTGAATGGTTGTATCAAATCTTGTGACTTAAGAGCTACTGAGTTTGAGGTCCGTGGTCACTCAGCTGAGCAACTAAGTTCTCATTGTTATTGACCTTCGGGTGTCTTAATTGCAGTCCCTAAACTGAGAGTTATACAACATTCTTGTCCCAGCATATTTTTTGTCAAAGTATCGATTGCACTCTTCTAACCATTTCTTGCATTTTTCTAAACAATTGGATACAAAAAACGTTAAGAAAAAGTGCATTTGAAACTATTTCTACTCTATATACCTTGCAAATCAAAAGTATTTTCTGCCCACTGTTTGGGACAAAAAGGCAACTTTCCATATAATTGAAAATGCCCTGATAACCTTGAATGTAAGATTATTGCATTTTCGCCATTTTGTATTCAAAAAGGCCTTCTGCTCTCTACCTTCATAATATCCTTCAGCCTTATTTTCGCTTGACCTTGACGTATGTCGCCCATATCAAATAGAAGAAAAAGGACTTCTTCTCAAAGATCTTCTTTTTCCGGCATATGACCACACGACGACCAAACTTCGGCCTTATCTAGACACGCTATTGCTGCTATCATTTAGACTGCTGCTGCTGGTATAATAATACGGTTTTCTTGGGACACAAGAAAAACATACAGGGAGTACTAAATTACACTTGAAACAATAATTATTCCATTACTTACTTTTCTTACAAATAGTTTTGCAGTTATCCAATGAGTTACTCAGCAACTGTAACTTCTGAAGTAGTAATCCCTCCTACAGTCCCTTGGGCAAGGAGGAGAAGTAATAGGGCTTGGTCGTTACAGCGAGAATGGTTGTCATTCATCCTTGGACTATTTTTTCCGGTCGGGTCCCGCACCCACAAAAGAAGGGACAAAACTTGCACACAAAGGATGTGTGTGTGCTTCTTGTCCAAGGCTAGAAGAACCACTTTTGCCGAACTAAACTAAAGTCTAGATTGCTTTGGACATCAGTCTGTCCCTTGCAGACCGTTTAATCGCCAAGCTGGCATATCTCTATCTAACACCAACAATAAGAGGAAAACATATGTGAGGGTCACGATAAGTTAAACAAACTTTTTTATTATTGCTGACATAAATGGCTTAAGCAGTTTAAAACACATATTAACTCCATTTTCTTTCCAGATCACCTGGGCTCGCATGGAGGACTCGAGCCGTCCGTACAGCGTGCTCACGATCGGCGACTCCAACTACGTCGAGGACAAGCGCTACATCGTGGCAAAGCCGCAGAAGCACCAGAACGTAAGAAGAAATAATTAATTTGGGAAAAGGGGTCAGAACTGTTTGATGTTGCTGCTTCCTAGTTGTGGGTCATTTTCAGCTTCATTGCCCTTTGGAGAAAATAAAAGGCGTATAAACACTAACCACACTGTGAACTTAGTACTACTGTTTAAAGAAACATCAGGGTGTAGTAAAAGTACAATGAGTACTCATAAAAGCTCAGCAAAACTCACACATGTGTTCCGACCCTAGGACAGACAATTTTCCTTCACTCGTCTCGCTTTCACGCTCATTTCACATTCATTGAAACATAATATTATGATAATTAGGTTCAGCATTTGCCAGACTTGGGTAATGTGGCCATGCATAACTTATGCCCAGCTCAGAAATGACGTCTTTTCCCAAAGAGCCTTTTTTTGAAATGTAAGGCGACTAGGTTCTATTTTTGGCTGGAATGTCTTATAATTACATTTGGTATCCTGAAAAGGACTAATATGACGCTAATTAATCAACATCCTGTAACAAATTGACGCCATATTAAGACATATTTGCTGACATCATATTGCAGTAATGTCAACATATTACTAACGTTATTCTAGTCTAGCTTACGTATTAATGCTCTTGGTTGGTGTAATTAAACCCAATCCGTCATAATATGAGAAAAAGAAGAAGAGTCTTAATATGAGAAGGAAAATGGCAGAAGAGTAAGACGAATTATAAGGGATTATTATTATTAATAACATGGCTGAGGCCCTGTGGAAAATAATAATTAATGCTCTCTGTTAGCTATAGAAACCCCTCTAGCATTTAGACTGGCATTTCGATTAACTAGTTGACATGTTATTGCGTATATTAGACATACTATGCGTGGAATATGCATGACATATGAAATGGCAATATGACAGCTTCCTTATAGGACACTATTTACAAGAATATTTATTTGTTTATGTGGAAACTCAAAATTGGGTCAAGTATCGTTTAAATCACTGTCAAAACTTGTTTACTAATCTCATATTTTCGTAAATATTTACAAATCCACTCTGCAAACACGGACCGTTTGATTTCAGATTTAAGGAGAGTCAATTAAACGGCCAATTATATCCATTATTCACGCCATATTTTGCCAATTGCTGTGTATTTAACGACGTATTGCCCTGTTTTACGGGGAAATATAATAAAAAGGCAAAACCCTGTCATTACCGAGGAAAAAGTGTCAATCATTGAGGCGGTCCGCGGAATTATATTGGCTCAACGATATATAAAGCAAATAAATTGTGAATATAAAATATATGGGAGTATTTTCATGCAATACTAAATTACTTTGATTCCGGCAAATTACAACTACAGTTACTTTTTCAGTAAAATGTAATTTGTTACTTTTATAAATTACATCCAAAAAATCAGAAAATCTCATTACAATTACAGATTTAAGTAGTAGTAATTGTAATTTTCACTGACAAGAATTACAAATTACAATTACTTTTCCTCAATTCTTAAAATTACAGTAATTTCGTTACTTTAAAAAATTACTAGTAATCCTTGTATATATTTCCAGCCTGATTTCCTCGATTGGGCGCTTCAGCTCCAGCGGGTGACCAAGGATGACGCCGGTCTGTACGAGTGCCAGGCGACCACGCATCCGCCTCAGTCAATTGTAATCAGACTCAAGGTTGTCGGTGAGTTATTAATTTATATGCAATGAACTTGTTTGCTGGGCCGTTTTTGGACAGTTCTCTCGCCAGATGGCGACACCTTTGAGTGGAGATTTACTTAGTGAAACCTCCACTCAGAGGAGGCGCCATCTGACGAGAGAACCATTCAAAAACGGCCTAGCAAACAAGTTCATTAAATCGAAAATTTCTTTTGTTCACAATTCAGTTTATAATTAATTCGTGTGGTAAAAGTTCAGCATAAGGAAAAAGAGATGGTATATTAGCTTTTTTATAAACAGAAAGATTATGGATTGAATCTAAAAACTACACAATTTGCACATATTTAAAGGTAAAATATTATCCAACTTTTCTTATTGATAACGGATTCAATAAGGTTTCACAAATATAGTTAAATTTGCAACCTGCTCTGATTTATCAACTTTTACTCTTGAACAAAATATTTTCATAATTAACAAACATTGGACAAATACAATTTTTCAATATCACCAAAATGAACACCATATTTTAAAAATATTATTATATAATTAAACTTATAAACTACTATAATAACAGCTGTTTACAGGGGGGTAAAACTTACTTTTGAAATGTAATATTAGAACAGCTTTTTTCTACAATCAGCGTTCCTTTTGAAAAATATCTTCTCCTGGATCACTTGTTTGCTTGAAAAATATATTCTTCAATTCACGCCACGATTTGTCCGCAATAGAAGAAGGAGAAATATCTAAACATTCTCAGCATGGCTTGTGTAAAACATGCTATATGTGGGAATAAAGTGGGTGGTATGGGGGGCATACATGGAAAGTTAGGTAATACCTTTTTGGGTAATACTATATTTGAAGAGTTTCTATAAATTGGAATTTGCTTTACGTCTTATGTGCTGTAATATCTCAATAAGTTGCTCTACTAAATAATTAGTGTACTGTAAAGAAACATTGCAATTTAATACCCAGTTATATGTCATAAATTACCTTTACCAGTGCGCATGTATGCGGCTCAACACGTGATTTTACTCCTTCGCATATCTGTAAGAAGTACATGAAATCAAAAATTCACAGATGTTTCTGGTACAAGGAGCAGAGATTGTACCTTGTTGTAACATGTGAAATATTAACTTTTATGGCTTCCGACTGCTTTAAAAGATTACCGCTGTCGTCATGCTAAAATTTGCAAATAACACGCATATTTTTTATAGACAGCGGTTAACTCCGACATTATAGCATTTTAGTTCACATATAATATGCAATATACATGTATATCAGGATTCAAAACTCGAATATTACATGGCAACAGGAATATATAAATATGCCCAAGGACAATGTCAAGTGTATGCCAAGCCTTGTTCAAAATCTGATCCATGCTGCCAAGTTTAAAATTCAAAGCATCTCTGAATATATCTCAACAACAAGCTACACAACAAAGAAGACTCATTCTTTGCGTGTATTTGTCGTCCTTTTTGAAAAGGTGAGATTTAGAAAATGTACGATAATAAAGCCTGCTGCCAGAACAACTCTATTTTGAAAGCAAAAAATGTAATTTCAAGGAGGAAAATGTGCCGGACACAACTTCTTTTCTGCGAAAAATGGTTTCCGGTTTCTTCTCTTTAATATTTCAGTACAACAGGATGCAGAGACATTAATCTAATTAGCATTTCCCGCAGACAAAATCCTCTTTTAAAGTAGAATACCAAGGTCAACTATTCGAGGATGACAATTCCTTTTCTCATCATTTTCGCCGTGACGGCAGACCCAGAGTAAACACCATTTCGAAAGCGTTTCTTAATGGCCCTTAAAGCCGGTTTTTGGCGCCAAAAAGGGGGAAATAATGGTGTATATATTGGACCCCCTTTCACGAATCGTCCCGAGAATGACATTGTTGCCGATTTCACATTGAGTGCTAAAGTTGAAGGTGACTTTAAGACTTTAACAATCGTTTTATACATTTCAGAGGCCTATTCTCAGATTCTTGGCACCCAGGAGAAGATCATCAAACGGGATTCAACACTTCAGCTCCATTGTTTACTCAAGCGGGCCACGGAAAAGCCGCTCTACATTTTCTGGTGAGTGTTATTCCATAGACTACTGCAATGGTATTCAGTGGTCTATGGTTATTCGTATTGCAGGAGTGTGATATATTTTCGAGTTTAATGTAGTAAATTGGCTTTAAAAATTAGACCTGAGTAAATTTTTAAATCTATTTATTAACATGTCAGGACCCAAAATATGTCAAAATAATGCTTAATGATTTTGGAGTAAAACATACGAGCAGGTGTAATATTTTGTGCTCCCTATTTAAACCGATTCTGATTCATGTACATGTACGTTCAGAAAGGTGATGTTTGATGTAGTCACGTCAATATTGATTTTGTTTACTAGTACAAAAGGATGCGAAATACAGTTTGATTATGCATGAGACTTTCAGGAAAACGTTCTAGACGCCTAGACAATATCCCGGCAAAAGCAATATTGATTATATCGGTCTATTATTTGGCAGTACATTTTAGTCGGGAACAACTTTTAAAGTCCCAATTTTAGCACTTGCCAAGTCGAAGCAAAAAATTTGCATAGTAAATGAAAAGATAACAAAATAAAAGTTTACATCATCTCATATCGAATTAATTGTTTTTCACGAGTTGTACGAAGAGTAAAGACGATATTAGCAATAGTAAGTTTTATGTTGATTCCAAGGCACTTCAAGGATATACAGTATATGTCAAGTTTCATTATCAGAACCATTTAATTACCTATATCTCACTGGTTATGAACCTCTATCTAACAGCTCCGTGGCCAACGCAGAAATTTGAGACATCAACCTGCTTGCTGTACTTAATTTGGTGGCCGGACATCCCAACACCCGGAAAACTCAACACCCTTGAAAACCGGACACCATAACAAAATTATGTTGGAACAAAGGGGGTTCAGTTTTTGGGTGTCCAGTTTTAAGGGTGTTCAGTTTTCCGGGTGTTGAGTTGTCAGGGAAATGAGGGAATCACTTAATTTGATACCAACATATAAAACTGGTTTCGTTTCCAGGTATCATAACGATCGCATGATCAACTACGACAGCGCGCGCGGCGTCCGCGTCACCAACGACGCGAGCGGCTCCACGCTCACGCTGACCGGCGCCGCGCCCGCCGACTCCGGCAACTACACCTGCTCCCCGTACAACATCCGCCCGGCCAGCGTCATGGTGCACGTGCTGCCCGGCGGCGGCAATGACGCACAGGCCGCGGTCAGCAGCGACGAGAAGCCGCCGCCGCCGTCGGCCGCGGTGCAGAGTGACGCGGCGGTCCGGGCCGCGTTGAACCCCTTGTGTCTGTTCCTGCTCATGCGGTTATTATGCTGTTAATGATGGTTAAATAAGACATTATGTGATATGTGATTGGATTATATTGACCACAAAAGTACGGATTATTACAAATACGAGGCCCGTTCGGGTCAATATGCGAATTGGTCCAGAAATCAGGTTTTTACTAAACATATTAGTAAAACTATGCCATTTTCTAGTAACTTGACTCTTTTTGAGATGATGGAATGACACTATTAGATCACCATTATCATAAACTGTGTACCAGAGCAATTTCTGTAGAGCATGCAGCAGTGACCCCATCCAAAAAATGAGCAGTTTTTCAAATTACCAAAATATATGGACTGATTGATAATGTTTATTACCCATCCTTTTACTGTAAAAGTATATCCATATTACACATCAAACAATTTGGGCAATTCTTGGGCTTCTTTTTGGCATGTTAACAATTTAAAAATATCAATTTACATCTCACCAATATAGAATTTACTGGATGCAACCAATAAGTTAACTTTGAATTACACTGTTACAAAACTGAACAAAGTTTTTCATTGCCTGTATACTTTTGCACTTGTAATAAAATGTTATTTTTGTGTTCCAATTTAGGACATGGTCTTAGAAAATGTATCTAATTAAGAAAATTTGATGTTTATGCATATTTAATGCTTTTTATGCACCATTTTTAGCAGCTTGTAAAAATTGTAATGGGCTTATGCTTAGTGGCATCATTTAAAACGGTGTTAATTCAGGTTCAAATTGCTTAAAACGCCCCAAGATGGGTACCCAAGGAACCACAGAAATCTGGACCTAGGAAGGATGCCCTAAATCCAAACTTTTAGTTTTAAATCCTTGGTCCCAGAAGGTAAAATAGGACAAGAATGGGGGTACAGAAAATGAACCATTTGAGGGACTACAAAACCATGTTTTAAATGCCAAAAACGCATATAAAAATAGTTCTGAACTGCAAATGGGACATAAAAAGACCACTGAAAAAATAGCATTTATACCTTCATCTATATTAAAGTTACAACCAAATTCGCATATTGACCAGAACGCGCCTCGTAAAATTAACTGGCTATACCCAGTTGTGGCGTCATCTTCTTCCACTAAAGACATGCGGGAAGCGGTGAGGCTGAACAAATATTTATCAAGCATGTCTTAAGATCTTAAGATCTTAAGACAGGCAGAAAAGCCTTTTTTTTCTTTGCATATACACACATTAATATGTTTTCTTGTAAAGTACAGATAAACAGAACTACCATTTTGACAGTTTAAACTTTTGAAAAAAATGCTTTCATGCTTCAGTGGACAAAATTCTACCGTGATATGTGTACTGAAAGTACCAGAAAAGATGACTTCGCTCTTGTGAGTCTGGCAATATTGGTTTCATAAAATTTGGAAAATATTGAAGAGAACTTTATTTTTGCAATAACCACTTATGACGCAGATATATGAGGGGCCGGAATTTATTGCATATTTTGGTTCAATAGGAATTGTTCCCACTTAAGAAAGAGCCACTAAACAGCTACATGATACTGGAAGAGAAACCTTGTTCGAACTTTCACTCTACCAGGATATTTTTGTACTTTACATTCTTGCTCAAATAGACTTTCAATCCCTTGTGTTTGACCTCCGGTCTTTTATAACCTGACATTGTACGTAATGGTGGACTTACTTACCAAAATCTATTGAGTCATATGTTCCAAGTCGATTTTTCTCCTCTCGATTGTTCTTAGACTTATAAGACAATGGAAGGGACCGTACAAAAACTATATTAAGCTATCTAAAACAATGATTTTTTTTAACTTCCAGGCACTTCCCCGTCCTGAAGAACACGTTCTTCTGCGACATGTACTGGGAGGGCGACTCTCGCATCCACTACACGCTCATCTCATCCAGCTTCCACTTTCTCCTCACGCTGCTCATCGTCGTCTTCATCTACTCAATGATTTACTGCAGGCTGCAGGGAAGGTATGAAATATCGCTTTTATTATCAGTTATGCACATTTTAATGTTAGTACAGTTGTTACTGAGTTGTATATACTAGTTGTAGCTAGATCCTCTATTATGTCTATGCTGACTAACTATTGCATAGCATACAGTGCAATAGTTGACGCAAATATCTACTTAGGCATTGTCCCCCACCTATCATACTACGGTATACGACCAATGTAATTGTCTGGCAATTACATATAATACAGTTTGGGATACTTACAGTAGTAATACACTTTATATTATGAAGGCTGCTCGACTTCAAAGTATTTCCACACGCTGATCACAAACCGATCAGTGCGTTAATTACATACAGAAGGCCCTCAACAAATGGGTTCTCAGGTCTAATGCTACAAAAAGGAAACCTTTGTCGCCGCAAACGCGTCTTCCTTATGAGATGCAATAAAAAGATTGAGATGAAAACGTGCAATCGTGCAAGTCTTGTTCTTGTCCTTCTTGTGTACAGCCATTGTTTGTACAGCAGTGATAAATCATTTTGAGATCATTATCCAAATGTCGTAATAGTACGCCAGCATTCTACAACTGAAATTCTCTTTATCATCTTTTAACTTGTAAAAATGGTCAAATGCAGCATCCAATGTTGAGAGAAAAGCAGCAACATACGCACGTGTTGATAAAGCCAGCCTTCAGTTTTCGTATAAACAGCAGCTGCAAGAGTACAAAAAACGTAGAAGTCGTGTGGTGCAGGGGCTCACTTATAAACTCCGGGAGCCGGATTCACTAAAATAAAGCACTGGTATTTAGCCAAAATAAGGCATTTCACATCTCCAAAAGTAGTCTTTTAAACAGCTGCGTAAATGTTGTATGTTGTACACATGTTTTAATAAATGGATCCCTCCCATTGTCCCCATTTTCCCCAGTATAGTAGTAGTAGTCGACCAATCAACCTGATCCCAAGCGCTGCTTCAGG
>LR141704.1:0-11929 GCA_900659605.1 Tisbe holothuriae | reverse complement strand
TATTAGTTTTCTTTGGTGAAAGAATAGAAAGATTAATCAAGATCCATCAAAACGGGAGAAACTTTGTTTGGAACTTTTCTGAGCAGCTGCACAGGCAGACTGGTTGGAACTTTTGACCCCTGCCGTCCTTTCAAGCCAGCCCACTGGTGGCAGGTCTCTTACGCAGTTAAAGGGAACTAGGGGATTCCCTTCTCTGATCTACAGTATGACACATTCTTATTACTGTAATCTTCTGGCAAATAAGTAATTATATTTAAAAGTATCAATTATATACTAGTTTCATGCATTATGTATTACTACGTCCATAAACGGCCTTCAATGGCTTTGTATTATAGTATCTCAATGACAAGGACAAATATAAATTAGAAAGTAACCCTTTGTAAAAAGCAATAATAAAGATTCAGACTTGTTTATAAACATTGCCAATTAAATTTTGCTGAATAATATGCAACCTTTTAACTTTTGCAAACTTCAGCAGACTAGATTTTTTCTCTCTATTTCTCATAGCAACTGCATAAAACCTTTGCAGGGGGGCAATTTACAAAAGTATTGTCGAGTCATTGCCATATATGATATTGTTCATAGAATGATGACTAAATCCGGAATAAATTGACTTTGCATATTTGAATGCACTATCACATCACAGACTGGTTTCTTTCAGTTAGGAAATCAAATAATCGCGAATACATTATTAACTTTAATAGGAAATATGATTTTGCCTTACAATCTATAGCCAATTAAGTACGTACATTTTGAATTAACAATTATCTGGCTAAGGCCTAGTTAACGGACAGAAATAAATAAATTAACATGAGACAAATTTTCATCGATATATGTTTTTTTATTTTTTTTTTCTTCAGATCTAGGCTGTAATTTGCAAACAAAATTCATTTTATGAATATATAATGCCAACTTTGCTTTGCACTAATGCCCTTCTTCTTAAATCTCCTTTATGTGTGTTTTATATATTTAGATCTTGCTTTCCTTGGGGTGCTTTTTGTGTCGAATTCAGGTGCCGAATACTTATATAACAATTATAATTTTAACATGTAACAAATTTTAAATGGATTGGTGCTTCAACCGGGTGCGGTAAATATATAATTTATTAAATTTTGTCTTTCTCTCTTTTCTCACTCTTCTTTATTTTCAAAACTCGTTTTGTGCTTCCACATTGACTAAAACCACTGTGCACCTCCACTCGGCTGTCTAAATGATAAGAAGCAAAAAGTGCCAAATCTGTTTGTTCCAATTCTATAAATAGCATTCAAAAGAGTCCTTTATATCTTACGTCCTTTTATAGTTTAAGTACAGAACATAAAACCAGTCATAAAATTTCTTTGTGGCTCTTCGGAAGATATACAATTTTGGCTTGAGATCTCTTATCATTTGGACAGCCGATGACTGTTCTCTCAGCTTCAACATTGACTAAAACCACTGTGCACATCGGCATTCCACTAAGATTACATCGGAATGAGACTGTCCCGGTAAGCTGTCTTTTCTCTCAGCTTCAACATTGACTAAAACCACTGTGCACGTCCACTGTGATTACATCGGGATGAGACTGTCCAACCAATCAGCATCGGACACGCCATAAGTTGGCATCAGCCCACCAGAGGCCGCTGCATGCTGCTGCTGCTCATACTGCGCCTGCTGTGCTCCGCTCGTGTTCCGCAACATCAACGCAGCCGCACTCACACAATTAACATCCATGGGCAGCAGGTCAGTGAGTGAGTCCAGGTCCTCTATCGGTGGGGCAGTGGGTGACCCGGACCCGCCAAGGGTCTTAGCCCCGGCATGGTATGAGAACCCACTGGTAGGGGATCCGCGTTGGAACAGCTGATGATGATAGCCGCTGGGAAGGAATGAAGGCTGGAAGCCCAGAGAGTTGGACAGCGGCGGCGGGGACGATTTGACAGCCACAGGCAGCCCGTTAAAGCTGCTGAAATGCGGCTGAGCATGCTGCTGGTGCTCGTACAGGGACGCGTCCAGCGAGTGCGGGCTGAGCGAGGCTGAGTCAGGCACTTTGGCAGCTGCCTTGCTGGCGGCCAGGTTGTACGCGCTGAGGAAGTCCTGGTGCTGCCGGTGGCTCATGTGAAGCAGCTGCTGTTGCTGCTCCTGGGCGGGCTGCTGCTGTGCGCTGCTCAGCCGCTGCTCCAGGCCGGGGTGGAAGGTGCTGCTGCTGCTGACTGTGCTGCTGCTGCTGCTCTCAGCTGCGGCCAGTTCAGCGGCCCGCTGCTTCTTGGATTTGCGGCCACGTTTTGTGGGCGCAGCAGGGATGATGGTCCCATCTGGGCCAACAATTGCCGCTGCCTTCCGACGTCCACCGCCAGCCTTGCGTGGTTTCTTCTCCTTGGTGACCTCAGCTGCAGCTCCTTCCTCCCCATTCTCTTCCTCAGGCTTGACCTTCTTCCTCGGCTTGTATTTGTAGTCCGGATACTCCTTCTGGTGCAGCAGCCTCAGCCGCTCCGCCTCCTCAATGTACGGCTGCCGTGCATCCTCTGGCAGGATCTTCCACCGCCGGCCCAACTCCTTGGATATTTCCGCATTGTGCTTGTCTGGGTTGACCTCCACAATCTTACGCCGCTCCAGCTGTGACCACACCATGAAGGCGTTCATTGGACGCTTGATGTGGTTTGGAGGGTGTTTCTTTGTCTGGAAAGAGAAAAGGGTGGAGGAAAGTTAGCAAGGGGATTTCCAGTGAAAATTATAAAATATATTCAAGTTAAGTTCTATTTTTGAGGTAAAAGTTTCTTCAACCTCCTTTTGCTTCCCATTATATTCCGACTTTACTTCCTCTGTTCCGTGTCACACACAAAAGTTTCCTTTTCTCTCTCTCTCTCTCTCTCTCTCTCTCTCTCTCTCTCTCTCTTTCTCTCTCTTCTCTCTCTTGAAATGACAAGTTAACCATCTTTTCCAGGGAAGGAGAAGAAAGAAAGAAGAAGCCTCAGGAATCAAGATGATGATGATGATAATACAAAAGTTTCATTCTTCTTCTCAAGAATTTCCTCGAAAATCAAAACATTTAAAACCGCGCGATCATAAAATGCTCACGCGGTTATTATGATTTCTGGGCGTTGTCAGCTCTTTTCCACCTTTTATATTTTGTATCTCTGGTGCACCAGCAGCAGCAGCAACCATAATTCTAACTTTGTTGACAAAAACCGCATCTATTCATTTCACCTCTCACTTTCACCCTGCAATGCACAGTGGTCCTATGGCAATAAAATATGTTCAACTATGACTTAAACCCAAGCATTGAAAAATTACATAATTTTTACAAGAATTACAATTACATTTGTTCCAAAAACTTATTAATTGTGTAATTCTAGTAATTACAATAACATATAATTACACCTAAATTACCTCTAGAATTACATTTTCCATGAAATTGTCAAGAATTACTTTTCAAATGTAATTTTTCCCAATGCTTGCTTAAACCATGGTTACAGAAAAGTTCTGGAAATGAGATGGAAGTACTTGACAATTTTTCGCTCTCTGAGCCACTGTGCAAGTCAGAGTTCAGAGAACAAAATCAATGGTATCGATTTTTCAGGCCTACTCCTCCTCGTGCGACTTCAGCTTTTGAGACGAGAGAGAGAGACCATCATTATTATGATTATTTCAATAATTATATCCGCTCGACAGAGTGGCCCCCGAACATGCAAACTGCAGAAGGTAAAAGTTTCGAGCTATCAGCATATTACGACCATGTGCGTGAAAAAGCCGTCTAAAACAATGCATGCGAGGTTACACAAAAAGTATATTTATATCTTATATGAAATTTAGCAATCTGGCAACCCTAGTGTTCAAATGTATATTGCTATCTTGGCTGTCCAAATGATAAGAAGTAAAATGTGCCAAATCTGTTTATTCTAATCCTATAAAAAGTTGAAATGAGCTATAGTATAGTATCAGGACAGACAAGAAAACATACTTTAAAAGTCTCCGTTGCGCACTTCCGAAGAGTTACAATTTTAGCCAGAGAATTCTTATCATTTGGACAGTTGATCTAATATGAAAATATCAAATATGAGATGGCTCAATCTGGCAACCCTGGTGCATTGAACTCTGGGGTCAATGCACAAATTGTCTGTCTTCAACTTCGGAGAACTGAAAGGAAGAAGAAAAAGTTCACTGGATCTTAAGTCGATTTTTCTTTTCTCTCTCCATGATCATTTCTTATATGTTTCTAATCTCTCTTTTTTCTCTACACGAGAATACGAGTTTTAGGAAAATTCGCTGGAAATTATGCATTTTCAGAGATAGGCCCATATCGGCTGTCCAAATGATAAGAGCTCTCTAGCCAAAATTGTAACTCTTCAGAAGAGCCAACAAATACTTTTAACACGTGTTTATGCTCTGTACTGGTTAAGGACTCCTTTGAATGCTTATTTCAAGCTCTTTGCAGAATTAGAACAAACCAATTTAGCACCTTTTGCTTCTTATCATTTGGACAGCCGATTTATAAGCAATCATAATTACATTTTAAGTTTTGTCTCATTTATCGGATAATGCAATTAATGAAACTATTGCTGAAAATTGGCCTTTTTGTTCAAATGAAATAAAGCGAGACATGACTGAGCAAAATTTCTCCAATTTAGATCCTACGATTTTTTGTCTGGGGTAAAAGTTAGTCTTTCAACATTAATACAATAATTACTCTGCAATTACGATTGATTTTTTGCCATCCTTCAGTCAAAACAGTTTTTGAAGAGTTACAATGCAAAAATGACAAACTTGCATGTTTAATGATACTGAGGCTAGTTCTACAGTACAAAATCAAGCCATACCAGGATTTTGCCAGTCATCTTTGAAGAGCATGGTTATCAGTAATAAACAATTAAAATACAATTATTAATTGAATAATCAGCTAATTGGATATTCAATAATTACATAAAAATGTCTAAATACATTCTTAAGTTATAGCATGATCTACAAATGTGGTAATTTCTTGTAATATGATATATTGAGTTCTTAAATATTATATACTGGTATAATGTACAATAAATTGTAATGATTATGAGGAGCTACAGTGGTTACATGACTCAATATTTAAAAACAAATTTTGCCACTGTGACGTGAAGTCTCTTTTTGTGCATTATGGCCTTCGTTTGCGGAATATGAATGGCCTTTGCATGCAGAAAATGGGAAGTCGGCATAGGACCTCCTGGCAGGTCTTATTTTAAGGGTACTTTGGTTCAAGTCTAGATGGGCTAATAATTATGATGTCCGAGCATACTTAAGAGTTAAAGTAGAGGAATCCATGTCAAAACTAAATTGGTTTGTTATAAAAAAATGTTGAGACAAAAAATGCAAAAATACAGACTTTGCTGTTGTTATAGTTGGTGGGTGGGGGCCAAAATATTCCTGCTAATGCTATAATTCAAAAGTTTGTGGTCTTATGACGAATATTTGACACTGCTGAGCAATTGAAGGCTTGCTTGCAGCTTCTAAAGTCGGCATAAAATAGGCATAAACTGACCAATATATGTAAAAACGGGTTACAACATGTTGTATAATGAAATGTTACGCTGCCGCCAAGAGTGGGCGAATAAAACAATTTGCAAAGGATGTAATATCGTAAAAATGTTGGGATGCAAATTTGTTTCGCTAATCTTCATAAAAGATGGACACAAACTTACAAAAGAGGGGGTATTTTTATCGAGCTATTAAAAGCGGCTTTTCACAGTGGATTCTGTTATTAAAGTTCGGACCACGATAAATTTCGTATTCAAAATACAAGAAACTTACCAAAGAACATTGGCTGTCCAAATGATAAAAAGTAAAAGGTGCCAAATATGATTATTCTAATTCTATAAAGAGCTTAAAAGAATCGTTCAAAAGTGTCCTTTACCTATTATGCACTCTAAAGTATCAATACTGAACATAAAACGTACATTAAAAGTTTTTGTTGGCCCTTCTTAAATCATTCAATTTTGGCTAGAGAACTCTTATCATTTGGACAGTGACAACATATGCTTGAAAATGCTCCTGATACAATTTATTATGTATTATTTTATCCTTCTACAGACCACTGTGCCTTGAAGCACCAGCAGTTAGAATCCAGCATGTCTGGCAAATTACGGTTCTTCATAAAGGGGTGGAGGGAAAAAGAGAGACAGAGAACAACGAGTTGGATGTTTCCAAAGTATACGGTTGTGAGATGAGAGAGAGAGAGAGGCTGTCCAATTGATAACAGTTCTCTAGCCAAAATTATATCTCTTCAGAAGAGCCATCAAAGACTTTTAGCATATGTGTTATGCCCTGTACCGATACTATAAGCATACATAAGAGGTAAAGCTATATAAAGGACTCTTTCAAATGCTTATTTCAAGCTCTTTATAGAACTAGAGCAAACATATTTTACCCCTATTGCTTCTTATCATTTGGACAGCTGAGAGAGAGAGAGGGCACAAAGATCAAGGTTAAAGAAATGGTCATCATTATAATCGTCAGGCCAGAGCCTACCAAACAAGTGTATATTTTATGTATAGATTGAGTTAGATGCGGCTTTTAAGCATATGTTTAGTCGGGATTAGCTCTGCTACATCATCATAAAGGGCATTGAGATATTAACCAATGAGTTATTACTATTACATATGGTAGACCATGGACAGAGTAAAATTGCCTGTAGATAACTTACTGCTAACAATGAGATTTTTATAGCTTATACAAAATATGGAATTGTGTCCAATGAAATGACATTCTTGAATATTCAATATTCAGTTCTACATTTTTCTACTTCATTGGCCCATAGAATACATTTCAATGTGTCCAGAGAGTGTGTTTTAAAATTGCCGCCATTTAAACTTCTTCTCTGAAGAATATAAGGTGATAGTTACGATTCCTTTTGCGCAAAACACAGTCGTTACAGTTGAATATATTATAAGCACGTCTCGTTATGACCACTGGACCATTGAAGTATATAATTCAATGGATGGGCTATAATGAGGTTTAGGGCAGTTTAGGTTCTTTGTTGCTTGTTTTTGCCACTTTTGACCTGAAGATTTCATGGATGGATTATTGGAATATTTATCAATATTGTCACAGTGAACCCAAGTCTAAATATAATATACCGATTAATATGATCCATCTTTTTAAAATGTAATTCCAGGGCACTTTTAATTCCTGGTGACGTTTTTGACCTTACATATGTTTTCATTGATGTATTTTAAGTTTCAGTTTCAATCAGTTTGCTCTCTCATAAAGGAAAATATGCCAATCCTTATAAACACCAACGTACTTTTATCAACAGTTATTGTCTGCACCACATCGCTGTCCAAATGATAAGAAGCAAAAGGGGCAAAATTAGTTTTTTTTTCTAATTCTATAAAGAGCTTGAAATAAGCATTTAAAAGAGTATAAACATCTTACGCGCCTGGTATAGTATTAGTACAGACAATAAAACATAATTTTACTAGTCTTTGTTGGCTCTCCCACAGAGTTGCAGTTTTGGCTAGAGAGCTCTTATCATTTGGACAGCCGACATGGCCTGATTGATAATTATCATAAAGTTTGGAAGCAGTTATGCGAAGAAAGAAAAAAGTGCTGACGGCGCAACAAATAACAATAATAATGAGTCCATTTTAGGAGAGAAGAAGAAGAAAGAAAAGAAGAGATATGGCTAATTGTTATTAGGGGCGGGAGAGAGAGTTAAAAGATAACAAGGCATTGCTGGGAGTCTAAAGCTGGGGAAATAATGTGCTAAATTGAAGCATGGTTTAGCCTTGCAAGATCAGTAGCATTATAGCCAGCCAATTACTGATAAAAATGTATTTGTTTAGTGTATAGTAGTAACTTCATCAAGCTTATTATTATCATGCACTAAAATATTATTTAAAAAATATGTACCTTATAAAAATGAGTTTTTTATATTAAGATCCAGCAGGTACACATTATAATAGTGCTTACTTTAATACACATTATAGCAGATTAAAAAAATATTAGTGAGTTGTTAAGTTCAGTAGAAAAACCAGTCTTCCCAGTAGGTGATACATTCTGATTAGATATTATTTTTGGCAATCGACGAGATACACAAAGGAGTCAGAGTTAGTCACTGGTCGGAAAAGTATATATTGTGGTAGTTGGACTAAAATTCGGCTGTCCAAATAATAAGAAGCAAAATGTGCAAAATTTGTTTGTTCTAATTCCAGAAAGAGCTTGAAATAAACATGTTTATAGAATCCGTAGAGGGAATAACACATATGCTAAAAGTCTTCGATGGCTCTTCTGAAGAGATGTATTTTGGCTAGATAACTCTTATCATTTGGACAGCCGATATACGGTAGTTGAAAATAGCCAAAATACTATAATAATTTCTGCATAACACAGACCCAGTACTCGTATATGTTAAAGTTTAAGGATTATTGTACAACGCAGTATATGCATATGCTAACATTAAATTAAATAATCTCAAAATGTACTAAATTGGATTAGGTAACAAGTGTTTAAGGATTATGACATCATGTAATGTTATTTTAAAATTGGTGTATAATAATGATATTTGCGCAGTAGTTTTTCTCTCTTTTACAAAGCTGAATCCACTTTTGCCCTTTAGATTTTTGTACGTCATTCTATTTGTATATATGCGTATTTGATACTGTGCACATAATACAGTATATTGGCAGAGAAAATCAATTGTTTCTTAGTAGTTGGTAGGATAGAAAACAATTATATATTATGTGAAAATTTATATTAGTCTAATTTCCATTGGTTACAGTAGCTGCATTTGAGAAACCCTTAAAAACAATTATTATTTTGTCGAGTAATTATGTGGCATCCTGAATGTAATTATCTTATTGGTACGAACTTATTACAATTCTCATATTTAGCCACTACCACATAATGGATGTTAATTGCGTCCTTCAGTTATCTAAAGTACGCTTTTGTTAGAGTAAAACATATTTTGGAAAGGTTGGCTAAATATATTTGAAGAAACTTTCAACAGTCTATTATAATTTTCCAATGAAACTGTCATGGAATATTTTACAGTACATTATATAAACACTACTTAAACAACAATTAAAGATGTCAATAGGCGGCTTCAAAGACTTATTATATACATATAAAAAGGAAATATGTTAAATAACTTATTAAATATCCATGACAAAATATTATGAAGTTCTTTATATTGTCCTATAGACATGTCAAGCTTTGCAATTATATACCATAAGTCAAATGTAATAAGGTTAAAGTAAAAGTAATAATTTATACTCGTATTATACCTTATAAATAGTCTATTACATACTCGTGTATTTTCTTCTAGTTAATTTCATAACTCAATAGTGTTGAGTATAAAATTGTCCTTATTAGTGTGCTGAGCCATGTACTGCTTTTGATAAATGATGTGCATAATATAGTTCCAAGTTGCGTAAAAAAAACTTCCAAGATATCCATAGTTGCATAATCGTTTATCGATGAGGGATTTATCTTTATTGTAAGAATAGCTTTATTGTTTCTATGGCTTCAGAACCGCATACATTTTGTGTATTCACCAAGGGGTGCCCGCAGGGAAAACGTTTGAATTTTTCTATTTTTCCCGCCCTCACATCAAAGAACAAATGTCTCATAAGTGTCTCATAAGTGTCTCATAAGTCCTTATAGACTTAGCTTTCAGGCAGCTCTTGTTGAAGCCCTCAGAAAGCAAACCTTTGTCTCTTATATTAACCTTGGTATTCACTAAAAATGATTAAGTGAAACCAAATTGAAAGGTTTTCTGAAGTAATGTTTTAACAATACGCCAGACTGCCAGAGTAAGCGAGTAAGGTATCTTGGCTGTCCAAATGATAAGAAGCAAAAGGTGCCAAATATATTAGTTTTAATTCTATAAATAGCTTGAAATAAGCATTTGGAAGAGTCCTTAAGCTCTTATGTATGTCTATAGTGTCAGTAGAGAGCATAAAACATACGTTAAATGTCTCCGTTGGCTCTTCTGAAGAGTTATAATTTTGGCTAGATAACTCTTATCATTTGGACAGCCGTTTTCTTTAAAACGTGTATTCACCAATTTTCCTTTACATTTAAATTTTAATCACATTGCATTCTTGCCGGAAATCGGTATTGCCAGACTGAAAACAAGCTGCTTTCGCATTTTTCAAGACTCAATTTGCTTCGTCGTTGTTCAAAGTAGGGTTGACAGAATGTCCCTCTTGTGAAGTAATAAACCATTGGTTGGGGACCAAGTTGGATGAGCCAGATCCTTAGATTTTTTTTTAAATCCAGTGGTAAAGTTAAACTATTCCATAAAGTTTATTTTTAAACAGCATCCCTGTTTAAAAGCTTACAAAGAATCGAGAGAGCCGAGGACTTCCTTCCTTCTCTTTCTTTCTCAGTTCCTGGAATTTCCCCCAAGTCTCTCTTCGGCTGTCCAAATGATAAGAAGCAAAAAGTGCCAAATTAGTTTTTTTCTTCTAATTCTTCATTGTACAATAAAGAGTTTGAAATAAGCATTTAAAAGAGTATAAACGTCTTACACACTTTGTATAGTATCAGTACAGACAACAAAACATAATTTTAAAAGTCTTTGTTGGCTCTTCCAAAGAGTTGCAATTTTGGCTAGAGAGCTCTTATCATTTGGGCAGTTGTCTTGTTCCTGGGTGCATTGTGAAGAAGTTTTAAAGCGGAGAGAAAGCACATAAATAGACAATGCAAACCATAAAAGGGAAGCCGTATAACTGAGCATTATTGATCAATTTAGTTGCCCTTTCAATAAGAGAGCAGTTTAAATCATGCAGAGAGTATCTCTTTTAATACTGTTATAATTTTGGTTTTTTCCCAAAACTGTTATTTTGTACCATTATACAAATGTACTATATTATATTTATAATGGTACAAAATAACAATTTTGGAAATTATAACAATATTAAATAGAGATACTCTCCGCATGATTTAAACTGCTCTCTTATTAGTACATTTAAAAGTGTTTAAAGTACATAAATGAACACCTATTCACCAATAGTTATAGCAAGTTTTATATAAGTGGCAAATATGTATACATGTATGATGCAGTTTTATTGTGTATTATAGCTATTTTCCCCTTAGTCCCTTGCATATCCTATTCATTATGGATTCCATTTCCGAGAAATACGCCTGAATCAAGGCTATGTACTATATCAGGTTAGCTCTCAGAACACAGATTTGAATTGTTTCATTTTCTCTGCCTTTTCTTATTTTAGTAGAGAGAAGCGCACAAGTAAAATATGAACAGGCAGCAGAAGCCTAAAAAGCGTGCAAGTAAAATACGAGCAGGCAGCCCTTCCTGCCCTTTTCTGTGAGCAAACCTGTGTTTTCCCTTATAACCTGGGCTTGAATTGATTAAGAATTATTTTTACAAATATTCATCGATATCATGATTTGACGCATTTTTAGTCATATTTGTAGATCATTATTTGCTGATTTCCGTCCAGAGCATACCTGAAATAAAAAATATTGAAAAAATCAGTAAATATTGAATTTATTAGAGAGATATTGAGAAATTTTACAAGTCATGCCACAATATTATTTCATTTATTTGCATTTTTTTTTAGATACAATCATAGTCATATACACTTTAGGTTCTGTTTCCAACAAGACTAAATTACGTATAACACATTGTCATAAGAAAGCGGCTGTCCAAATGATAAGAAGCAACATGTGTCAAATTAGTTTGTTCTAATTCTATAAAGAGTTGAAATAAGCATTCAAAAGAGTTTTAACCTCTTACGGACAGTGTATAGTATCAGTACAGACGAGAAAACAAATTTTAATGTCTTTGTTGGCAATCCCGAAGAGTTACAATTTTGGCCAAAGAACTCTTATCATTTGAACAGTTGATATGCAGTCCATTTTACGTGACTAACCAATAAATTTAGTTGGGCAAGGAAAGATAAACTTAAAAACCGGATTTACACATTTTATTGCCTTTGAGATCTTCAAATCATGGTCTAAATGT
>LR141703.1:0-11953 GCA_900659605.1 Tisbe holothuriae | reverse complement strand
CAGGGAGCAGTCCACTCAAGTTGCCCGTGAAGAATGCAACCAGGTTCCTAGGCAGCAGTCCAAGCAGGTCCCTGAGGAAAAGTGTGAGCAGGTTGCCAAGCAGGTGCCCAGGCAGGAGTGCCAGCAGGTTGCCCGTGAGAACTGTTTCAATGTCCCCAGACAGGTTCCCAGGGAGGAGTGCAATCAGATTGCCCGTGAAGAGTGCTCTAATGTCCCCAGACAGCAAGAGAAGCAGGAATGCAACCGTGTGCCCAGGCAGGTATGCAGCAAGGTCCCCAAGCAGGAGCCCAGGGAAGAGTGCCAGCAGGTCCCCAGGCAGGAGTGCCAGCAGGTAGCCAAGCAGATCCCTAAGCAGGTTGCCAAGGAAAACTGCCAACAGATCCCCAGACAGGTTCCCAAGCAGGTCCCAAGGGAGCAGTGTGAGCAAGTTCAGCGTGAGGAGTGCTACCAGGTCCCCAGGCAAGTGCCCAGGGAGGAATGCCAACAGGTGCCCCGGCAGGTTGCCAGGCAGGAGTGTAAGAATGTCCCCAGGCAGGTCGCCTCTGAAGAATGCAACAGCATCCCCAGGCAAGTTGGCAGGCAGGAGTGCAAGGATGTGCCCCGGCAGGTGCCCCGTCAGCAGTGCCAGCAGGTCCCCAGGCAGGTTCAGCGTGAGGAGTGCAGGGATGTCCCTAGGCAGGTTGCCAGGCAGGAGTGCAAGTATGTTCCCAAGCAGGAGACCCGCCAGGAGTGCAGGGAGCTTCCCAGACAGACTGAGAGGGAGGAATGCTACAATGTTCCCAGAGAGGAATGCCAGAATGTGCCTAAGCAGGTGGAGAAGCAGAACTGTCAGCAGATCCCCAGGGAGAACTGCTACAATGTTCCCAGGCAGGTCTGCAACCCAGTTTACCGCCAGGAGTGCCAGCAGGTACCCAAGCAAGTCTGCAACCAGGTTCCAAGACAGGAATGTGCCCAGGTTGAGCGTCAGGAGTGCTCTAAGATCCCCAGGGAGAGTTGCCAGCAGGTTCCCCGACAGAGTTGCCAGAAGATCCCCAGACAGGAGGCTCGTCAAGAGTGTGGTCAGGTGCCTAGGTCTGAGTGCCGCCAGGTGCCTCGCGAGGCCTGTGAGCAGATTCCCAAGCAGGACTGCCGCCAGGTTGAGCGCCAGAACTGCTTTGACGTGCCTCGCCAGGAATGCGACCGCGTTGCCAAGCAGGAGTGCAACCAGGTTCCCCGGCAGCAGTGCCAACAGCAGTGCACCAACTCGTACACTTGTCAAATCTGTGAACAGTCTGATTCTTATGGCTCCCCAGCCGCCAGCCCGGTATCTTCCTATGTGCAGCCCAGATACCAGGGTTAAACCACAACACCATCCAGATACCCTTCCAATCATATCCCATGCCCTTAAGTCCTCCTCCTCCTCCTCCTTCTTCCATCTTCTACTCAACCCCGACCACGAGCCGCTCTCGGCCGAAATTGAAGCTGCCATACGATTGAGAAACCAAGTCATTATACTAATGTTACCCACATTCATATATCTTTCTAATTAACCCTTCTCCTTCTTTTCCTCCTCTCCTGTCAAAGCAGCACCGACTTTATTGCACACATTCTTCCCGCCCACACGTCGAGGCCTACTCGCGAAGAATTCCTTTTCCCCCTCCTCAGACCGAGACAGCGATTGCAGCTACTGCGAACTTAGAAGAGTCTCGATTTCTCCCACGCACAAAGCACACAATCAATTCAAATCCTCCTTTTCCCACCTTGAGAATGTCGCCGGAATAAGGGCTGCTTTGGGAGCCCCGTTTTAGCGTGCAAAATCATGTGAACTTCGCACAAAGTCCTTCTCTTCTTCCCACTCTTAAAATTGTTGAAAATGGTTTCCCCGGAGACGAAAAATAATCAAAGTTCAAGCATTTTATAATACATTATTATCATTATTTATCATATTACCCCATACACCAATCCCCCCTCATTTATAGTCGTATTTATTGTTATTATGACGATTCAAGATCTGTTTTGTGATAGACTTGCTCAAGAGCCACGACCTCAAAAACGAACGAACGAACGAAGAAAACAAAACAAAAACAGACTCGAAAAATTAGTCATTCCCATTCAAACATTCATTTTGGTATTTTAGAATTAAGGCAGCTGGTTCTGCCACGACAAGCAACAGTAAGGTAGTTAAGGGAAAACGCTAGTCCGTATCTATTTATATTGACGAAGAAACGAGAAAAGGGTCGCCGTAAAGATTAAAAAGGCTGGAAGCACAAATTCAATGTACATACGATTTACCCGTGGTTCCAGTCTTCAATATTGTACTTAAACCGTATTTATTACACAAAACGATGGTTGCAAAGTCATATGTTCACATCTTGTATGCATTTTGTGCCGAATACAAATATACGGAAAAACGAAATATTGTTTACATCGCGCGTTCTTCCTTATTCCCAAGTGCCAATATATTGTTTTATTTGGATATTATTCATCTTAAGAACAGAAGAAAAAACATGCATGGCCATCAATCAAATGAGTAGAAGTATTTATTCTCGTCCTGCACTGTACGCATTTTCCTTGGCACTGCTTATTCATCCGTACGCAAAAGATGCGTCATTAGATCACCAGAAATAAAACGGTGCCTGATTAAGCATGTCATTGATATATTAAGATGTATTGACGGTTGTAGCTCGGTGGTTGCAGTAACCTTGGCGACGTGACGAGAGCATTTTTTTCTACGAGTTATTATTTGTCATGAAAATGTGAAAAATGGATGGAAAAAAACATAATCAAGTTGAAACACAATGAGAAATCCCCGAAGCAAAAAGGCAGAAGGGGGAAACTTGTTGCAAATGTATCTGGCAGCTAGATTTGTAATTTTGATTTATTTGAAGTCTCAGGTCGATTAGTGAGATATTGCATATGATTGGACCCGCGGGCAACAGGAAATGACAACAACACGTTTGTCGTAAAAGTAAAAGGGTGGCAAAATAGCCACTGACGTCGTAGCAATGGTGAGTATGTCAGTGGCTTCTCCCTGCGGGCATCACGGATTATTAAGGAAACGGACGATATGGGACTGCTGTGGTTTTCCTGTCATATCCTATTTCAAGAATAAGACGAAAAAGGAATGTAATCGTCTTTTCCATCTCCACCCGCAGCGCCATTTTCGCAGCTTCCTGACTTTACCTCAATCTCGTTTCTGGTCATTCTTAAATTTTCCTTCCACCTCCGACCAATGTGGTCTTCACCTCCTTTTGGTTTTTCACACGGAAAAGCATTTTTCACACTTGTAAATGGAGCACTCCTGCCTGAGATCGTCTTCGTCACTCCTGGCAGCTCTGAGGAACGGCTCCGTGAAGCCCTCCCTGAGGCTGTCCGGCATCCACTGACCCACCATGGTCGTGAGCAGGGATCGGTGCGAGGACTCCCTCGCGGCGCCGCCAAACACGCACGCGATCTTCCGCTGACACTCGGCGTCCGACTCCATGAGCGAGTAGAGCAGGAGGCCGTCCTTGAACCGGCGCGCGTAGCTCGACACGGGGATGTCCAGGGATGATAGAATTGGCAGATAGGATGTGATTAAGGCTCCAACTCGTCCAAGACCAAAATCATAATCCACTTCGTTTTCAAAGTCGTTTTCAAAGATATCCCTTCTCTTCCGACCACTGCCGCCGTTGTAGTCGATTGGGATGGTCCAGAGCAGCGGGTTCTCAGAGGTCGAGGTGGCGTTGAAAGACTGAGTTTGGGCGAAGAGGGAGCTGAAGGCGAGAGCGATGAAGCCGACAGCGGCGACGGGGAGCACGGCACGGGCAAAGTTGGAAGAGGCATCAGACGGACCGGATGGCCCAGACGGTCCTGATGGTCCCGATGGAGGCTGGTTTTGTCGGAATAGGTTGCCCACCGCGTTCTGCACAACGCCAAAGACCTTGTCCTCTGCCGGGTTGATCTCGTTGATCTGCTCGACGAAGGCGGGGTGCTGGATGTACTGGAAGTAATCCTCTTCAGGGGCGCTGAATCCTCTGGAGGTGAGGCCGAGCCCCTCCTCCGAGGAGTCCGGCATCTCCTTGGTGGCGGCGGGCGGCGCGGCGTTCTGGGTCTCCACAGCGAGCAGGTCGTGTGCGTCCACCGAGTACGGTGCGACAATGTACGGCGGGTCGACGTCGTAGTAGCCATTCCGTGAGAGGAAGTTTCTCGCCATGTTGGCGCTCAGCCGCCGGCCTCTTCTCTCGTTGCCATTCTCTCCGCTATCATCGTTGTCGATCCTTTTCCTCTTTTTGACGATCTTGCCGGCGTCGACATCGGAGAGGAGCGTTAGGACCGTGAGGAGGAGAAGAGCTCTGATCATCTTGACTGGATCAGATTCCGATTGGGACTGAAAGGAGGCGAGATGAGGATCGGGACACACGTCTGTGTGCACTGGTGCGAGGAGGACCAACCCCCGAACGACGTGTGTCTTATTATTGTTATTACATCTTTGCAGCAACGCCTCTCGCGATCGACCTTCCTCCGCTTTCAATTTGAATTTCTTCTTCTTCTTCAGTCTAGTCTCGTATTATCATACTCTGTTGTTAATGACATCTTTGATGTGTGGTGGCATTGACATTAGAATGTGGTGGAGAAGGCGTGTTTGCCTTTGATGGTTGAATGTGCGCAGGTGCGACAACTGTTGTCGGTTGTGGCTCCAAGAAATTAGAGTTTTTCTACGTATCAGGTAAAATTATTGTACATGTCACCAAAGCATTTTTAATGTTTTTATTGGTTTCCTTTGTAGGCCTGCTATTAAATTAGATAGCATGCAATGTTAATTATAAATCACTGTGCTTGCCCAAGTGTTGTTTGCAAAGTCTCACCTATGCATCAATTGTGCACTTTAATGATTAATTACTACTTGTAAAAAGTTTGCAATGATATTATTTGCATTTATCAAGCATGAGTGGTTTTAAAGGTCATTGGCACGAAGTTCTTTGTTTAAACAAAATTATACAAATCGACATTTCATAAAAATACTTCCTCTATCATTCATTTACACCAAATTACGTCTCTAACTTTGCAGAAAAGACATTTTACAAAATTATCATTTCGCTAAATTTGCCTACGAAATTCCTCCTCTATATTCTTTCTCTTTTGTCTCCATAACGACTTGCCCTCGAAGGTCTCCCAAGACCTGAAACGGCAAAAAGCCAAATCCTTTGATATCATGATAATCCTCCGAAGGTGATGATGACACGTGACTTTTTAAGAGAGACATGATGACGAACAAATGCGCAATCAGGAACATTCAGAAATCGGGCCCAGTGACAATGAAACCGAACCCTTCTTCTTGTCCCGTTGACAACCCTTTTGTTTCGCGTCGACAAGCATTGGGAAGAATTACATTTGAAATGTAATTCTTGCCATTTTCATGGAAAATGTAATTCTCAAGGTAATTCAGATGTAATTCTATGTTATTGTAATTCCTAGAATTACGTAATTCTTGACTTTTCTGGACAAATGTAATTGTAATTCTTGCAAAATAAATGTAATTTCCCAATGCTTGCGCGTCGACAGGTTAATGTCACATTATTGTTGCTGCAGGTGCGGCAGATATTTTCGGATAGCTAATGAAGGCCTTGAAAAAAAGAAGGAGAATAAACAATCATTGTTTAACACAGCATTAATATATGCATTAGGAGAGATGTTATTCGTCTTTATTTTTAGTCGTACATGCTGCTAATTATGAGCCGCATAACGAATTCGTGACGCGCGCGTGGGCGGTTCTGAGAAGGAAAAACATGCGGGGAAGGGTTCCCACTTGCAGAACATGATGTAATTAGTTCCTGGAATTGATTAAAGAGCCTTTCCTACTTTTGGCAACCCTTATAAGGAAATCTTTTTCTTCCCCAGGTGCAAAATGTGAAATTTATGTCCTGGCGAAAGAGATTTTAACGATAGTCTGATTGGGAGAATTTTTAAAGTGGGAAGATAATGAAATAATCGTACGGGCTGAAAATCTGAAATTCTTTTCCTTATGCAATATAGAAATCAATCATTAGCGTCAAATACTCTTTAATGGACTAAATTTAAATAATGTTTAGCCTTATTATAAATTCCGCCTCCTTTCTTTCTTCTATTTCAGCTAATGTTTCACTTGACCTTCTCAGGAATTTGGATCATCATGATTCGGTTAAAGCTTTAGTTTTTTCTTCCATTGGAGACTCCCAGAACGAAGAAAACCGTTCATTCTTCATTTTCCACCCCTGAGAAACTGACACGTTTAAATAAAAGGAGTGTTTTTCCTAAATGAAAAAAGGTAAATATACGATGTTTCTATTTTTGCCCCTCCCAAAAATAATCACGCGTCTATTGAAACAACAAAATACAAGGTTGTTGCCAACGAAGTCAAAAGTTTGCATATCGGTGGGAGCAATATGATGATATCCAATAATAATAGGCCGTTTTTCCTTCTTTAAGGATCCTTTTCCCCCTTCCTTCGGTTTCAAGGTAACCGTTCTCGCGCCTTCGTGCACTTCTAATACCTTTTAATGACCGCTCTCACTCTCTGTACATATAATAATACTTGTGCTCCCGAGGCCTTTTTGGCAAGAGAGACTTGTCTGCTACGGCGGCGGCGCGGCATTGGTGCAAAGTTAAGAAGCCTACTTTAGTTTCCATAACACCCAGCTTTAGGTCAAAGAGAGAAAGAAAGAAATGGTATTCGACACCATAGAGGATAAAGTGAGTAGACCACGCGGAGAAGTATGCTTCGCACTGGGAGCTATTCTCTAAGTGGAGAGGAGGAGGGGAAAATATATTATTCGATCTTGGCTCCTTGGATTTCGCGCGTTTGGCCAAGAAGAATGAAAAGGGGATCTGAAAAGGAGAATTAAATTTATGTTGTGTGCTCGCGTCAGGGTTGCCAGGCGAACGGTCGGTGTTGGAGAAATGGGCGGATATAATGTTAACGAAGGGATCTTTAACTCTCGATCCCTGAATCTCTAGATGCGTTTTAAATGAACCTCGTCGCCGCGGGTGGGATTTAATAATAATCATAACTCTCATTTCCCTAAATACGTTCTTGCTGGTGCATTTAATGCATTTTCCACCATACACTTCCTTTTTCTCGTACAACTATCGACATCAGAACACGCGATAAGGTCTAATTATGACGTCGCCTCCATGATTTGGGGTCTCACTGGAGTTAAATATCTGGCCACGGAAAAGAATGATGAAAGTATTTTTCCTTAAAAAATATCCTCGTGAGTTGACCGCCGACGACGCTCGTGCCGAAAAGACAACAAATATGGAAATGTATTTGAAAAGGAATATTTTTCTTTCATTTTTGGAAATATATCTGTCAAGCAGATCCGTCTTGGGATCCATTGAAGTGAGAAGAATCGGTGTTTCGTTGCAGCTCCGTGGATGACGGAAGTGGAAAAGATTTTGTTACGATCCGTATAAGTTTGTACTTTTTAAAGTCTCAACCTCGTTAACCTTTTTGACCACGTATGGAGAAGAAGAGGAAAGAAAAACCTTTTTTGAGAATAGGAACTCATTTAAATTATAATAATACTGCTACTGTTGTACGAAACGAGCTGGGGAAAAGAGGGAAGAAGTTAATGATATGTAATTATTACTCCTCCAAATGAGCCTCGCTAGGAAAATATAGATCTTAATTTAGTCTCCTTCTGTCGGAAATGGATCTTACAACTTGAACTACAAGATGGCAAAAACTAAACGAATATCAAATAGGCGCGCATGATTATATATCTCCAATAACCTCAAAGATAATGCAACTTCTACGACTCTTCATCTGCCGGAAATTTCCACCTGCACTCACTTCCTTCATCCATATTATTTACATAAGACATTTTTGTGTGAAAACGACTCTTGAACTCGTCGGCTATTGATGCTCATGCCGGAAGAATAATATCATGCACTTTTCGAAGAAGCCGGAAAAAGACAATGACATTACCGTAAACATGTTGCAGGCCGGAATGCAGAAGCGCAGCATTGTCTTGAACGTACGTGTCTCTCTTTTTCCTACCCTGGATCACGTCGACAAGAATTGAATCAGATGAGGAGATGCGAAATGACAACAGGCGTGTTTTCGTTTTTACTCTCCAAGGACGAAGAAGGAAAAAAAACATCTTCTTCATATATTTATTCTACGGTTGAATACGCGCCAGATCAGCTTTCCTCACGAGCCCTTGAAAATGATGATAATAGTACCAATAATGAAGAAAAAAGAATGGTAATAATAAGCGTTGTAATGCTTTGCTCCGGGAGATATATGCTTAAAGTGGCTGCTGACATTGGCATATCAATCCCTTCTTTCCAGGTCAATGGCTTTGATATGGTGTATTATTCATGAGGTGCTCGTACGTACTTGTGAACGGACCCAGCGGGTGGAATGCCATTGTTTTTGTTTCTAGATCAGGGTTGGTGTCCTATTAAAATGGGTAAACTATGTTAATCGGACCATGAAGGAAAGCTGAGGGCGAAATGGAATGGTTTGAATAAAGGGATGCACTAGATGTGATGTGTCGCGTACTTTCGAGGAAACAAATGCGTGGTTAGGTTGTCTTAGATGGCTTTGTAATTTGTATGTTTATTTAATCTTAATGTAATTCTACTCTGACATTATTCCTCCTCCATATCCTCTATATCCCTCGCTTAAAAGTATGCAGGAACCTCTTGCAGTTTGGGCACGAGTGGGAGACGTCGAGCAGATCGGTGATGCAGCAGGGCAGGAAGGCGCACGGCCAACACCTGGAATGACGACACACTTAATGATTATATGTAAACAAAGGAAACAAGCCCGTTAGGAATGTTCGAAAACACTTGCACATTGTCTCGTGTCCAACTCGTTTAATCTGACATTTGAATGGATGTACAGCTTACAGTTAAGGCTGTAATTAGCTGCCATGATATTATTATTGTAACTTTTATTCAAATTGTAAGCAAGTACTGTTTTATGTAGAAGAACAGTGTTCGATGCACTTTGAGGAATTAAAGTAATTGCTTACCGGGGTAGAAATAATTAAAATTCTTTCGTGACGATCAGGATATTAATTGTTCATACGGTCAAACAATCAGACGTTTTTGCAAACTCTATATTTGCAATAATCCTTTTGAACGCCTCGAAGAATCGGTCTTGAGAAGTTTAGCCGTGAAGAACGGAGGGGCAAAAACATGACAACTTAAAACTATTGTTAAATGGAAGCAAAAAGTGAGAGAGAAATGTTGAAACGAGTTGTTACTTCAACGAAAGGAATAAGGCATGAATGATAGATTAGACAAATAGGTAAAACACGTTTTGAGGAAATATATTACTACGTTTTGCTTATGATTATGCAGCAAAAATGGATATTAATGCTCTGGATATGAGCTTTTAATTAGAAAAGGAGTTATTTCACACAACTTTAATAGTCTCAATAAACATACTCTTTTCTGCTGCAATATCATAATAATCAGAGATCAATACAGTACCTAGAGTTGGGAAGGACGTCTCTATTTGTTATTTTTCCTTTTTTGGGGAAGCTTTCATCCTGAGCAAAAGGAGGGGAGGAAAAATAGAGGTAGGTTGAAAATTGAAGTTGGGGAAAATATTCACAAATAAAGTTTAGAAGTCTTCCCTATCTCTATTCTTTACCTTCTTGTCTTCCCTCAGCTATCACTATTTTTCTCAGCTTACTCAGACTTTTCTGCTCCATGTGGTGCAGGACAAACTCAGCCTGCCCACGATAAGGCGCCTGGCCAACTCTAGGTACTGTATTGATCTCTGATAATAATACGTATTACGCAAGTAAAATCTTATATAATTTGATTCTCCTTTTTATAGCAATTCCAACTACTTCTCCTCTGGTTGTTACACGACAACCTCAATCCTTCTTCTTCTTCTTCCTTCTTCCTGCTCCTCGATCGAGGGAAGCTGTCAACTCAATCACACACCGGTTCGCATAACAACTCAATTCCTCTTTTAAGCCTTTTCTTCTTCCTCCTCAACGTGTGCTCGTGCAGCAATCAATTCGATTCGTTAAAAAGGAAATCGGCAAAAAGTGTCGCTGGGAGAGTGAGGGTAACAAGAAAGAGGAGACCTCGTGTTCACACAAATGCGATTCGGTCAATACCAATGCGGTTATGTCGGACACTACTAGTTATGCGAAGAGGCAAGAAAGGCCTTCTTGTGCGTCTATGAGTCCAGCATGTCCTTCGGAATATAGAGTGCTTTTGTTTGTGTGTTTGTGAATGTGTGCTCCATTTGAAATCGGAAAGAGGTGTTTTTGCCCGGCTTTGACAGGAAAGAAGAAGAAGAAGAAAAGAAATAATCTAAATGGAGATTAAATTTTCAGCGCCAATCTCGCCCCGCTTCCTTTTTTCCTTCTTCTTCCTACGCCTCGCTCGCTGATGCGGCGGCGGTCAAGTTAATTTGCTCGCGGGCTTAATCCCATAAATTACAAAATCTTAAATCAAATGCAAAGGATGCTGCTGGCAGTGCTGGGCCGACATCGATGTTTTTGCTTCACTTATTAAATGTAAATAGGATAATGGACTTATATTTTTTCTAGTTTCTGACAAGAAAGACTACACTACTACTTAACGCTTCGAACTTTCCTTGATTTATGAGAATAGTCATTTCATTGACATGTTACAGTTATTTAGGACATTATTAACATGCATTAATACATCCTTCCATTTTGACTTACCCAACAAGACATAGACATGCGGATAGAATGTATGCCAGGAATCCAACTTCCTTCTCCGTGACGGTGACGACGATCTGGTGGCAGTAGGGACAGGTCAGCTGAACGGGGTCCTCGCCCAGCTCGATGGCGATGGCAACGGGAATGGCAGGAACAGCTTGGTGAAGATCTGAAACATATTTTGCACGATTTAGTTGGAATCTTGGTTGGTTGAAATCAAGTGGAAGAACGAAAAGATGATGTTGAGTGAAGATAATTTACATGTGTCACCTAAACATCTATAAGAATGGTCTATGAATGTATCACTTCTATAAAAATCGAGTTCTTCTAAAGTCTAACCTATGTCTTCATAATGAATACTGACAAACGGCGAGCTAAATTGACTCTGTTGTGGATAATGATACAGCCAAGCAGGACCTGTCGACAGTGTTTGGGTTAAACCAAGGGGTTAATAAATTCTATGTATCTTGGGTTAAACAGAGATGACTGATGAGTCATAATGACTAACATACTAATGAATCTTCCTACCTTGTTGATAGTCACTGCCGCTGCTCCCATATGTTGGCTTCTTGGACAGTTCTCCTCGCATGGTATCGGCCGACTCTTCATACGGAGGAGGAGGCGCGCTGGACGACATGGTGACGGAGCGGCAGCTGAGGTCGGGATGCTTTCACCACATCAAAGGATTTAGTTTCTAATCAGAGAACAACAACGGCGCAGGTGTTTTTCTTGACTGCTTTTCAGTCATGTACAGGTGCAATATGTTTAGTAGATCAAGCAGGCCTTGCAGTAGGAAATATCAATGGATTGTAGATGTTTAGAATTCGTTGGATATATGTACAAGTACATATATCAACTTTATATACTGTGTACATCTGTCGACATATATCAACTTTATATACTGTGTACATCTGTCGGCCTGAATCTAGCATTGTTACGGCACTCTGTAGCAGCAACTTATAACAAAATATAATTTTTGCATGATGCTAAAAAATAAAGAGTGCCGGAACAATCATATACTAGACTCGCTCCCATCTATCTGCGGTCTTCCCTCATGAAACATTTGACACTTGTTCAGTCTTAAGATATGATGGTAGTAATGTTTTACAAGTATCCTTAATCCATATAGAAATACAGGCGACATTATCTTAGAAAAAAACGTGTTTTTAAAGGCAACCTTGTGGCTGGTCCTATGAATGTTCGGCTTGAATGTAGTTTGTGGTCCCTAGTGTCAAATTGGAATTAAATTAAGAGATTTCTCAATTTTTATTTCACCCACCTCTAAAGATGTCCTC
>LR141702.1:0-11951 GCA_900659605.1 Tisbe holothuriae | reverse complement strand
GCCATAAGGCGGCCTGGTGGATGAACCCGAAAGGGTAGTACCTTGGAATAAACCGAAACCCGTGAACTAACAGTAGCAGGGATTAGGCCAGGGGCGATCCGGGAATTAAAAAAAAATATGTTTATCCCAAGTAACCTAATTGTTAGCCTTCTAGGTTACCTCTACGGCTACTTCCCCCTGACTGGCATTACATTTGTGACCAATTTAGGCTCTTACGGAAACTACGGCAAAACCACCGGAACTTCTTATAACATTGGACCAGCGGGCTGCCAGTTAGGATACATTTCAGGAACAGTCCCAAATGTTATTACAAGTATTAGCTTTCATTGGATTTGTCCAACATGATTTTGTAAAAATAAGTTCATTAGACTGACACGAAAATAAAAGTTTTTCACGCAAGCCCAGCAGAAATGGTTACCCATTTAGACTAAAACCTCAAGCCTCAATATCTTGCACCCGCAAGCACACGTTTAAAATTCTATGATTCTAAATATATTGAACACATTTTGAAATTCCAAACAATAAATGTAATGCGAACGAATAAATTAAAATGTCTTTCCATCACTAATGCGGAGGCATCATCATTACACGGCCCTGGTGTTGCTGCTGCTGCTGAGCCTGGAGTTGGGCTTGAACCTGCTGCTGTTGTTGGCTGGCGGAAGAGGAGGAGATTTTGGGCTGCCGAAGTTTGACCACTTGAGCGTGGATTAGGGTGCCTAGAATGGAAACAGTTTTACGAGTTGAACTATATGCATAATATGCTAAATTAGCAGAAATACTCAAATAGTTTTTTTGACGATCCTTGTTGCAGATAAAAAAAGCGATTCACCTAATCGTGTTGCTTTTACCTTACAAATAGAATCACTTAAACTGGCAGTTTCACAGACAATAGTTAAAAAGTACTTTTAAAAAGTTATAGTAAAAATTGTTAATTCCTTAAGCTGTTGCATCAAGAATAGGAGAAATCTCAATTTTTGCGAGCTATTATTAAAAAGATCAGCTTGATCATCTCACCAAGGCTTCCAAACTCCTCTTTGTACTGCTCCAACACATCCGGCGGCGACCGCGTCGTCTTGAGCACCCCGCGCACACTCTTCACCACCAGCGAGCGGATATAATTCGACGCAAACTTCTCCATATTAGCCGCGGTTCCGCCAGCCATCGCGGGGTCATTCGCCAGGTCAATCCGGTGCGAAATGTACTTCACATGGGGCAGGATGAAGACCTTGACGACCTCAGGGCCGAGTTCTTGCAGCCCCGCGACGGCGCCGTAGTAGGAGACGAGTGGGGCGTTCTCGTTCTTGAGCGCGTCGCTGAACATGCGCGTGACGCGGGTCTGGATGTTGTTGGTGTGCGTGTTGAAGCTGCGGCAGATGTTGGACATGAGGCGGGAGGCGAAGTCGCGGAGGGCCCAGTGGTTGTCCACCTAGACAATATAACATGGTTAGACAATAGTACTTGGCAATGCGTTTTGTGTACTTACATCTGGCCGTGAGCACAGTTGCCTGGACACGATGCATGTGGTCACCGCGGGTATCAACTCGTGCAGGTACTTCTCGAGGAACAGGGTGCTGTTCTCCAGCAGGGACTTGACCATGCGCCTGTAGTAGTTCATGAAACATTATTAAGAAGATGCATGAATAATGTTATGTGCTGTCAACACTTACATTAGATAGATGAGAATGGCCAGGTTATGCTGCACCACATTAACCCGCACGCCCTCCGCAATGAAGGTGCACAATCTCGGCAACATCTGGTGCAAGCCCGGGTCACTCGCCAGACTCTGCAGGGCCTCAGCACGCTTGGACTCATCCGACCCGACGCACGCCTCCGTGATCTCCTTGTAGTACAGCTGCTGCTCCACGCTCAGCTCGTGCTTGGCCAGCTGCTTCACGTTGACCGTCTCCATGTTCTTGAGCTTGATGGGCTTGGACTGGAGCACGTGCACGAGCTTGTTGTCCTTGGCGTCGCCGGACTTGAGCTTGGAAGCCGGGTTGGCGGCCTCGCGGCCAAGGGCGGGCAGGTCTTGCGCGGGCGGGTTCTCGGGGATGGCGGGCTGGACGCCTTCAATGGCCAGCCAGTGGGCGCGGAGGGACACGCCGAGGGGGATCTTGGGCAGCGGGGCAGTGCTCAGCTCGTTGAGGTCGAGCTCCTTATCCTCTGTAAAGTGGAGCTCCCTGCCGCCCCCGGACGCGTACCTAAAGGGCACGTGCTGCCCCGTGGTGACCCCGTACAGCGGTTCCTGCCCTTCCATCCTGAGTGCCAGGTCGAGGTCTGACGGGAGCAGCTTTGTCCGCTTTGAGTGCATGAGGAACCTCCTGGCGTCCTGGATGAGTCTCCGAACCCTGAACGTGATCTCCTCCGAAAGCTCCTTTGACGCCTCTTCACTCAGCGGCGCCGCACTCGACCAGCCCAAGATCTCCGTCATGGCCCGGATGGATTCCCCGCCCAGCTGCATGGACGAGGATGAGGACCCGTGAGGGGCGTCTTCTGGGTCCGGTTCTGGGTCATGGTGGGGCACTGGCGGGGCAGCTACTGGCGCAGGGGGCTGGAACTGTGATGTGGAGGGTCCGGGTTGGGGCTGCTGTTGCTGGTATTGGTGTTGGTGTTGGTAGTGTTGGCCCGTGGGATCGACGTCCATCGGGGTCCAAGACATGATGGAATTATGGAAGCAAAACGCACTTTAATTCAGACTTTGAGATCCTTCAGAAATGTTGAAAACTTGTTATTTTTTCGGTGTCGTGAATGTTTATCGAAAATATTTCGTTGTAGCTGTTTGGCTGAGTGAAGGGGAGACACAAAAGGAATGGGAGCCATGAGAGAAGTGCATAAAACCATAATAAAATAAAATACAATTAAAAAACGTTAAATTATTATTTAGGAAAGGATGCACCTAGAATAAATTAGCAAATATAATCACCAATATTGCCAATAAATTATCTTAAATCGCCAGAAAGTTGTCACATAGAGAAAGTATGGATCCCCTTTCGGGTCCAAAATCATCAGTGTTGCCGAATTTGTACTTCTTTTTACGGCCAAATGCCACTTGTATTCTTTACCCTGATTTGGCTCAGTGGCTGAGCTACTATGCTTTAAAACCAAATTATCCAAGCAATGCTCCTCATATGCATAATTTTTGGATTAGAATATATGGCACTGATAATGGTAGAATAAACTTTATAATAAGACGTTTCTCTACTATGTCCAATTGTCAACCCTTCCACTTTCTCTTCGCTCGACTGCCTCAGCCAGAACTGAGATGAAAGGAGTTCTCATTTCTCAAGTTCTCAGCCTTCTGTCAATTTCCAAAGCTGCCTGGAAAAGAGAAAGAGGATCAGCCAGGAAGAACTTTGGAAGAGGAAAACGGAATTCTTCCTTCGTCTCTGGGAGAAGAAGAAGATACTTTTGGACAGGAAGTGATTCTTCTGCCGTCACCTGGCCGGACGACAAAGTGCCTCCTCCGATGGCCACTCAGCCGAAACGACAAACAAAGTGATCCACCTGCAACAACAACAATACTGTGGACGGCTCATTATTATTAGTGTTGAAGATGAGCTCGTTGACGTCCGCGCTCACGTCGTGGCTCAAGGACTCGTTCCCGTCGGCGCCGCCGCAGCCGGGCGCGGCGGTCAACGCGCAGCACCTGGCCGCGGTCCTGCACCAGATCGACGGGGCGCACTTCAGCCACCAGTGGAAGGACAAGATGAGGGTAAGACTGGAGTTAATAGTGACTTGACACCGTTCATAACTGTTCTTTACTTGTTATAGTCGTCGTCCACGGATGGCAACGCCCGCCTCGCCGTCCACCAGCTCCGCCGCGTCCTCTCCGCCATCCGCGAGTACCACTCTGACGTGGTCGGCCTCGTCCTCGACGCCTCCGCCCTGCCCGACTGCGCCAAGGTGGCCGACGGCGACACCTCCGAGCAGGGACGATTCCTGCAGCTCATCCTCAGCTGCGCCGTCAACTGCGACAACAAGCAGCACTACATCGAGTCCATCATGCGGCTGGAGGAGACGGAGCAGACGGTCATCATGACGGCGATACAGGAGCTCATGGGGCTGCAGACGCCGATTAGTGACGGGGGGCAGGATGTCTCCAAGCTCATGGACGATCTGAGCGAGGCGAATGCGGAGAAGGACGCGCTGCTGCAGCGGTGTCATGAGATGGAGAGCACGATCAACATGCTCAAGGATGAGAAGGCAAACTTCGCCACAGAGTGCGACCGGTTGCAGTCGCAGATGCCGGCCGCGGGTGCCGCACGCAGGTCGGACTCGCACGACATGGCGCAGCAGATTGAGCTGAAGAAGCAGCTTGAGTCGCTGACGGAGAATCTCTTCAAGATGGAGACGTCGCGTGATGAGATGGCGGCCAAGGTTGAGCTGCTGGAGCGGCAGGCGGAGGACAGCCAGGCCAAGGAGGCTGAGCTGCAGAAGCTGGCTGACCAGGCGCTCAAGCTCAAAGATGAGGTCGACATACTACGTGAGACGGCGGACAAGGTCGCCAAGTACGAGAGCACTCTCGAGTCTTACAAGAAGAAGTTGGAGGATCTGGGCGATCTCAAGCGACAAGTGAAGCTGCTGGAAGACAAGAATACAGAGTACATGCAGCGCAACGTGGAGCTGGAGGAGGACGTGAAGAAGACGGGCAACTGGCGGCCGCAGGTGGACGCGTACAAGAAGCAGATTGCAGAGCTGCACGCCAAGCTCGACGCTGAGACGAAGAAGGGCGACAAGCTCGATTTCGAGACGAAGAGGCTTCTGGAGAAGGTCGAATCGTTGAGCGTGGAACGCGACCGGCTTCAGTCAGAGAGGGAAGAGCTCAAGACAAGGAACAACGACCTGCAAGATGAGATTAAGTTTGGACAGGCCACGTCCAGGTCTGGGGACGGGTCCGACCCGATGGAGGGCGAGCCAGACTCTGGCACCCTGGAGATGATCCCGACATCCGTCAAGGAGCGATTGCTCCGACTCCAGCTGGAGAACAAGAACCTGAAGAGCGCGCTCTCCGGCAGCGGTGGCGGCAATGCTGAGCTCCTGCAGACCATGGTGGACGACCTGAAGGATCGCGAGAGTGAGCTGCAGGCGGCCAATCGGAAGGCCAATCAGACCATTATTGAGTTGGAGAGTAAGTTGGAGGATGCGCCCGCTGTGACGGCAGCGCCCAGAGTGCCGGGATCAAGGGAGGAGCTGGAGTTGAAGCTGGCAGAGTCGTCCAAGAAGGTAATTGTTTATTATTCTAGCTCTTCATACAGCTAAAATTCTTACTTCTTGAATGCTACCGAGATTCCTCTTTATTTTCTGAAGATTAGGTTGAAATGAGGCATTTAACGGAACTATTTCTTATTCTTTCCAGATCACCGCCCTCCAAGACACGATCACAAAACGCGACATTGAGATCCACTCAATGGAGGAGCGCTACAAGAAGTACATCGAGAAGGCCAAGAGCGTCATCAAGACGCTGGATCCGAAGCAGCAGGGCGGGGCAGCCGTGGCGGGGGCGGGGCAGCAAGGGCCGGAGGTGTCCGTCCTCAGGACTCAGATTAATGAGAAGGATCGGCTCATTGAGAATCTGGAACAGGTACGAAAACAAGTTGTATTATTCAGTTTCATGTGAAATTGTAGCTCTTTTTGCTCTGGTCTTATCGTCTGTTTACTTTCCAGGAGACGGAAAAAGCCCGCGCCGTCCGCGAGATGGAAGAAAAGCTCATCTCGTCCGCCTTCTACAACCTGTCCATGCACCTGCACCGGAACGCCGTCGAGAACCGCCTCGCCACGGCCACAAACCACGCCGGGCCCAACCCTGCCAATGCTGCCCCCGGCCAAGGGCAGTCCTTCCTGTCCAGGCAGCGGCAGGCGAGCAACAATAGGAAGGCTCCCGGGTCGGGTGGAGGGTACAACAGCTCAGAGTACCTCGACTATTAATCCAGAGACTTCAAGAGGTAGCTGAAAGGTTCGATGCTTTGTCCAATGTGTGATACGAGGACAAGATGAAACCCAGTGATTTGTTACACAAATGAGCCCAATTTTGCCACCCAAGTGATTTTATAAATACGTTAATAGCTAAAATTAAGGTATATATAAGGGATTCGTAGAAGATAGAGCTTCCCATAATGGAGATATATTGTTGATTATTTTGTTGCATTTTCAAACAATGTGGAGATTACAAAAATGATTTGTTATAAAATCTCATTAATTTTAATCTCGCAAATCCCTCTAATGAGATTACATGCGATTTTAAACATTGTTATAAACTAATTCTACTCTCGAAAATTAAATATATTATTTACATCTTTATCGGTAATTTCCAACATTATAACCGCTTCTGTATCATGAAATAATTCATTGGCCGGAAATATAAACCAAAGAATCCGAAAAACCCTCGTATTCCTTCCTGAACATGCCATCCATAAAAATGATTCACTGAAGCATATTTTGCTTCCGACAGTAGGCACAGTCCTGTCTTGTCAACCCAACGACGAGAAGCGCGATCAATGAACTTGTTTGAAAAGAGAAATTATTATTAAAGGCGGCGGAACTTCACCGAATCGAGTACAGAACGGCACCAGAGGAGCAGAGAAGAGAGGTTGCTGGAGAGATATTCATATTGCGCTTTGTGTGTGCGTGCGCTGCTGTGACAGGCAGACGACAGCAGCAGCTGAGTAGCTGCCTGGCCTGAGTGCCTGAGTCCGTCCGCACTGAGCAGCGATTAAGGAGGAGGAGACAAGCAATCAAAGCAGGCAATCAAGCTCAGCAGCAGCAGCAACAGGAGCGAGAAGATCACGGACAGCAGCAAGAGCGGCTTCATCTTCTACATCAACACCGATTGCAGGGCGATCTGCAACCACACGCACGTGTAGAGCGCCCCAAAACACCGGCTTTGTGTTCACCCAAGTGTGGCGAGACAAGAAAGAAGCCGCGCCCTCTTTTCTTCTCCTCTCTTTGTGTCTCTGCCGGCCACGCCTCCCTGAGAAATGTCCGCCATGGGTTCCGCGTCCGCCAGCCGAGACTACGATCACCTATTCAAGCTGCTCATCATCGGAGACTCGGGCGTGGGCAAGAGCTCGCTGCTCGTGCGGTTCGCCGACAACACATTCTCCGGCAACTACATCACCACCATCGGGGTCGACTTCAAGATTAGGACCATCCAAGTCAACGGGGAGAGGTAACGAGAATGACGCATGTTACCTTAAATTTAGCCTTTATACGCAATGCATTGTACACATGTTTTGTATAGACAATGCACATTGTCCTTGTGTGTACAGTTCTATTTATCACCCCAGTCTAAACCCATGAAAGACCTCACCCGACGCCTAACAAAAACTACTTCTCCTTGACCTATAATGTCGTTATTATTCATATTCTTCATTCTAGGGTGAAGCTCCAGATCTGGGACACTGCCGGTCAGGAGCGTTTCCGCACCATCACGTCCACGTACTACCGCGGCACACACGGCGTCATCGTCGTCTATGACGTTACATCGGGAGACTCTTTTGCAAACGTCAAACGGTAATATTTCTACACTCATTATTAGTTCTTTTTCCTCCCGATGAGTCATTCATATTCTTCCGAAGGACAAAGAACTTCTTTCCTTACTGTATAATGGAACATATTTACGGACACTAAAAGAGGGTGAACTATAAAAATAACTTTCTTTGTTCCAGGTGGTTGCACGAGATTGAGCAGAACTGCGATGATGTGAACCGTGTTCTGGTTGGGAACAAGAACGACGATCCCGATCGGAAGGAGGTGCTCACGGAGGATGCGAGGAGGCTCGCAGATCAAATGGGAATTCAGTGAGTATTCTTTACGACTTCAAACTATCTTGTTAGAGCCGGACAAGGCCTTGTCATTACCAGATTTATCCATCTGAAAACTTTAATTTTAAGGCCTTGGAAGTACGTGGTGCTTTGTCTTTGATGTAAAAAGTGCAAATGTTCTTACAACCTAAATGAGGTTTTGACATTCCCTCATTTTTTTTCAGGCTGTTTGAGACGTCCGCCAAGGAGAACATCATGGTCGAGGAGATGTTCCGCGCCGTGACCAACCTCGTGCTCCGCTCCAAGCGAGACCAACGCGAGCAGAACCAGCAAGACCCGCAGAACATCAAGATCGGCGCGGGCGGCATGCGACGACCGGGACAGAAACCCAATAAGAAGTCTGGCTGCTGTAAATGATGACATCGAGCAGGCATTACGAGGTTACATTTTAAATTAAAAATGTAATTGTAATGCTCAAACAGAGGCAATCGGTGTTGAACCCACCATACCCCAGTGATATAAAAAGACACAAATATTCTGAGACGATGCATTCATATTGTTATTATAATGGTTATTAAGGAGTGTCCTTTGTAAGGGAGAGAAGAACTACTTTTGGAACAAGAAGACGATATTTTGTACGGCAAAAAGCTCGCATACCCAACCACACAAAAACGCACACTAGATCTTTTTTGGAAAACATATTTAACACAATGTGCTAAGATATATAAAAATGGAAATATACTAAATGAAAGGAACGATCTTCTCGGTGAAGCTTTTAAAGGCCCTGTTTTCAACTTTGGGAACTGGGCGGCTATCTTAAGTTGAAACTTTTCGTATTTTTGCACACAATTTATTAATGTAACGAGGGGAAGTTTTCGCACACCATTGTCTAACCTGAAGACTAATTTATCATGGACGGACTTATTCCTTAACTTTCCCGCGTTCTTTCTGAAACAACTTTAGCCTAAAAAACGAGTTTTCTGCAATCCGTGTTTTACCTAAATACCTGAAGGATACCAGTTTAAAAAAATAGATTATTAGTAGAGATACCTCGGTGCTGATATAACAAACTATACGTACAATGGAACTAAAGCAAGGGACCATTTCGTTCTGTTAATTCTCGTATTTATGTGCTAGGTCACGGGAACTGTAGCAAAACTTGTGCTATATTTAGGAGATTATTATTATTGCAGTTGGAAAAGCAATTGTCTGTCGCAGTATTCGAACTGCAGCGATATAATCCTATTTTTGCATAAAAGTTTCACCTGTAATTCCGGCGCAGAATTATTTCCTACTCTGCACCGGGTATAAAGAGTGAAATCATATAAAACTGAAAGACGGCAAACGACAATTCTCTCCCCACACACAAAGTCTCTTGCTGTGCACATTAAATGCTTAGAGATGATAGAAAGAAAGACATTATCTCATGTCTTGCAGCCAACAAAATTGCGTCGTCGTGAGAGAAAGAAGTTTTTGCACAAACTTTGGTGTTGTCATTTTAAAGGATCTGCTTTTACATTGCGAAAGTAACGAAGCACAGTGGTATCAATGTATAGATTAACAAAGTACTTTCACTGGTCAATCTACAATGTTATTTCCCATGTTAGTCCACTGTGAACAATGACAACGTTCACAGTGGTATCTCAATGTATGAATCAACAAACACTTTCAATGACCAATCTACAATTTTATTTCCGTTGTCAACCCACTGTGAACAACGACAACGTCTCGAAAGTAGGAAAGTTTTCAGTCTTGATCCAAACTGGCCTTCAAAAAAATAGACAGTCGTCCTTATTTGCATTTTTTTGCGACCGAATCTCTCGAGTTAACCGTCGAGAACAAAGAAGGCTTGAAAATCGATTAGCAGAAATGCCGCAACAACGAGCCTTATCAACACATTGGCGTACAATGACGGCTCTGTTGTATTGCAGCTCGATGGAATGATCATGAACTAGTGATAATTACACTTTAAACATGTAATTATCATGCCATAATATGCCATTTCAAACTCACTCATTATACAATTTTTGAATAATATTCTGTTTATAACGTATTATATATTTACTCCACGGTGAAAGTTCAGAAGACAGTCTCTCGCGATGTTTATAAATGATCCCACGTTAGCATGACAATTACCCCATCTTGGCAGTCAGTTTATACCTAAACATGCTCAAACAAGAATCGGCATTTGTTTGCGCATCTCCCGCAGCGCTCGGAACGACCGACGACGATTAGCCCTCAAAAATACTTTTACACACATAAACAACACCGTTGAACGTCCGATCCTGCTCTCATTAAAATTAATCCCATGCCCGTGACTTTCCCAAGGAGAGGAGGATATTCCAAAAACATGGACCACAAGACTAGATTGAGGACGACATTTCTTTGAGGTAGTAGTTCTTTGTACCTTTTTTTCCTTTCCACAGCAGGAGATAGAAGAGAAAATCTTCTTTTTTAAAAGCCGAGATGTAACGGGGGCTAATTCGCTTAGACGCGATATTCCTTTTAAGAGGATTTTTCTTCTTTTTTTGGGCAAGGGGATGTTGAACTATGTATTATACATGTTCTTCGTCGTCCATTTTTAATGACGATTTCCATTTCCGCCAGTGGAGCTTAAAGAATTGAGATGCTGAGCGCGTGCTGCCATTTCCTCTTATAAACATGAATGTTGCTACTGCTAGTGTACGACAAAACTTTTTGGAGCAGAAATATAAAATGTTGCTAATGCATAACACACTCACAAAATGGATGAGAAAGAAGGAGAAGAAAGAGACGACTGACATTTTAAGGAAGTTGCAAAAAGCTGGGGGACTTTTTTTAAAAAAAGGTCGGTGGGGGAAAGTTTAGTTGTGAATTAGCAGAATGTGCATTTTGCCTTGGACTTTTCTTCACCTTTTTTCAATTTAGACTCCTTTGCAATAAAAATTATTGGACATTGAAGGTGTATTGTGTTATGCAGTCTGATTTTATGTGTTTTCTATATTGGTCTTGTTTCAAACACCATCAGTAAAGTTTATCAGACATCATATTTAATTCACATGTAGTAACGTCACCAAGACTGGTGGAAAATTGTTGCGCATTTTGAAAATATTTTAATTGTAAAAAAATGCTGGATATTTGAGTAGAAATCTTTTTAGACAAAGAAGTTGATGAGACAAAGATAAAAGTTAATTAACAATAATATTTAGTAATGTTTGGGAGAATAGTGATATTTTAAATAAACACAGGTGCACAGTCTAAATGTCTTAGCATTAATGTATATGCAATGTATGACGCAAACACATACCAAACAAATACTAACACAAAATTAAAGGGTAAATAATAACCATAACTGCACATGAACTACAAAATAATGCAACAAAAATAAAATATTTTATATGTACTCTTATTCTAAATGTCTTTATGCGATGTATGACGCCAACACATACCAAACAAATACTAACACAAACGTTCAACATTATAGGGTAAATAACAACAAAAACTGCAAAAAATAATGCATCAAAATCCCCCGAGAAATGTCAACAAGATTAAACTGGTTCATCTTTGAAAATATAATACGCATGCATGTGCAAAACTTACGCAGAAAATGGCGTAAAGCCGGTTCTTTTAATGCATGCGTAATGCATTTTAACGTGTCATGAAATTTGGTATATAAAGGATTTCGGTCAATTGGTCAAAGCATCAGTCTTCAAGAATCAGTTCAGCTCTTCAAACACAGAGGGAACTGACACATATTTTAAACAACTTACTTAGAAAAAGCAACATCATGAAGGTAAAAACATCAAATAGAGAAAAACTACATCCTGGAACAACATTTCTTCCTCGAGTATTTGATTGCCTGTTGACCTTTTCTTACAACTTTGGCCTTTTATTATCCTTGCAGCTCTTCCGCACATCTCTATCCCTGGCTGCCCTTGTCGGCATCGCCGCTTCATCAGAGGACTCCACCGCCTACGAGTCCGCCATCCGAGACCGCGCCGGCAAGGTCCTCAAGTACATCGGCAAAGTGGGAACCCTGGAACCCCTCGATCACGTAGTCCAATCCGAGGCCCTGGACATCCACCCTGCCAACCTGGCAATCTCCGAACCTGTCAGCCAACCCTCAGGCGGCCACTGTGTGACCGAATATGACACCGTCACGACCCAAGAGTGCCGCACCACCTATGACACCCAATGTCACCAACACCACATGAC
>LR141701.1:0-11947 GCA_900659605.1 Tisbe holothuriae | reverse complement strand
TATGCCTTACCTGTATGAATCCTCCTATGAATCACCAGCTGCCCTGACTGAATGAACGTCTTCCCGCAAACCTCGCACTCATGCGGCCGCTCCCCCGTGTGAATCCTCACATGTCGGTGCAATTTGCCCGAGTGCTCGAACCCGCGGCCGCAGAACGCGCACGAGTACGGCTTCTCCTTGGTATGGATCCGCCGGTGCACACTCAGGTTCTCTTTTACCGCGAACGACTTGTGACAATACTCGCACTTGAACGGTTTCTCGCCAGTGTGGACGCGGTAATGGCGTGCTAACCGGGCAGGGACAGGGAATGACTTGTCGCAACGGTCACACTGGTAGACCGGCTCCCCGGCTGCGGCTGCGGCGGCCTTGCCCTCCTGGATCTTCTGCGCCGGTGCGAGGTGGTGGTGCGATTTGATGTGCTCTGACAGTGCTGGGAAGCCGCTGAATGCGATGCCGCACTGGGTGCAGCTGACCGGCGGCATCATGGTAGCCGCCTCAGCTGGGCCCCGGTCAATAGCGTAGCTGGGCTCTGGTCCGTTTGGTAGCACTGGCGGTGGCAGACTGATTGGAGGTGGAGCCAAAGCGATTTGAGCGCTTGAAATTTGGGCCATGTTTTTCCGCGTTTCACTCGGCCTTTCTCAAAACAAAATTGTTTTCCCGGCCTTGAAAAAGGCTCCGTTATTACTCTGTCCTTTGGTCATAGTAGCAAGACGAGCGTTGTTAAAATCAAGTCGGTACATCGACCTGGGATACAAAAAAGTAACGCGTCGTAAACAGTTCTCAATCACATTTTACACATTGTGTTGTGTAGTAAGTTAGTCTTGACCATACAAATGTTATAAGATTCAATTCCCTTCAAAGCTTCAGCTAAATGTTTTTTTTTTCGCAACACACATTTTCGCAAAAAAGCCTGTCGTTATCATAACAGCCGCGCTCCTCGGCCGTATGATGAGAGCAGCTCACTCCCTGGAAGCACCACCACGACTGACAATAACGTAACATAAAACTTCTTAAAGAGAGAGACGATTCCTCACGGCTGAGTTTTTGCAAAGACAGCGGGAGAGCTTCTCCGTCGTCTACCACGGGCGCATACTGCATGCACCCAGTCTGGAGGAGGAGGAAAATTGGCAAACCACCGCCGCCGCCGCCGGGTTTGGAGAAGAACGCTTGCTGTACTCAGCATGGTTTGCAAAAAAAGAGATAATCGCAAATGGCGGCCACTGAACAGGAGAGCTGGATTGAGCTCAAGCGTACGAACGGATAAGCTTCTATATTTTACCATGTCTGCACGTCTACAGGATCCAGGAGTATTGGTGCAAACATTTCAAACTAGGATGCATTGTACATATTGGGGCTTTTTCATGATGGTTTTGTACAAATGGGGCTTACTGACCAAGAGGAAAAAAGGCATAAATCCCGATTATAGCCATAGGAAGTTCATAAACCTGTTTAACATTCATTTTATAATTGCCTCCAGAGCTTTTACATTTCAAAGGTCTCTTTGAAAGGCATTAATATCGTCTTTGTTGTCCCAGACGAGCGAATGCATCTTGTTGAACCATCTTTAACAGCGGCAGGTAACCGCTCTTTGTCTCAGTCTGTGCAGTTTTCGAAAAAACGAGTCTGCATAACCATCGCAATGCTGCTCTTAGGTAGACTGGTTAAGAGCATTATACCATTACTTTTGCCAATACTAATATAGAACGGAAGCTGGAAAGAAAGTGACAAATAATTATGTTAATTGATTCAATTTGATAGACAATTCACGCCTGCAAAAAGTAATTTAATGTTGTATTAGTCCGTTCATATATAAAACATATTTCATGTTCCATATCATTGGCACGCGTAATGTAACCCTATGGTTACGTTGGCGTTGACAGTAAATGTAATCCTTTCATTGCCCTGCTTTAGGTTTGCTCAACCATGCCGTCTGCAAAATATATAAAATGGCATTTGCAAAGCGCATCCTGGTCGTCGCGCGTTTTTAACCAATAGGCTGGCAGCATAATGCATAACGCCGGCTTGTGCACATGAGAGACGAATGGAGGGAGAAAGGCATCGCAAAGTGCAACGCATTGGAAGAGGGCGAAAACACTGAAAGGCAGTAAAACCCAAGGAAACAATGGCCAAAATGTATCCATCAATATACAAGCTTATTAGTATGTAATGCTTGTATAAATACAAATGTCTTAATGAGGTAATGCTTGCAAGCTAATCCAAAAAAATCATGTTTCGTTGGGAATGGACTTCTCAGTTTGTTTTGCCTTGGGGTATGCACTCAGGCCTGGCTTACAGGAATACTAATAAACATATATATAGGACTGACTGCCCTCGGCCCCCACACTCCTCCTAAGCTGGCTTGGGGAGGAGCTGCAGATTGTGGAAATCGTCGACGTCTCCAGAGTGCGTTCAATGCACTTTTTGCAAACTGGGGGAAATGTGCTGTGTACAAATGTCTGAAGAACAGATATTTGAAGAGTATTTTGACATATAAGAGCTAATGTTTGCATATTCAATCATGTATTACAGATAAAATAAGAAATGTCTCCATATTCGGTATATTGAGATTGAAGCCAAGGGTGCTTGTAGTAGATATTTTGAATGTCTTGATTGTGCTAACTGCAAAAACTACATAAACATTCACATATGAAACCTGAGGAAACTAAAAAAAAATCTAAATTATATTCTATGAACTGTCAAACAGACCCATAGTAGCAATAACTATATTCTAGTAATTCTACTATTATTTTCTTCACAAACTGACGACAATGACTTGAACTTTTCTTCCCTTCAATTCTCCCTCCAAAGCGATCCTTACCTACCCTACTCCAAAACTTCCCTCCTGCATTTCTAACGAAAACCCGGAGTGAAAAGAGAGAGCCAGGGTTATTACATGCGAAAAAGTGCACTGCAAAAATAGCCCTCCTTTCTACCTGCATGGTGCATAGTCGACGGTAATAAGCCTTCTCCATGGTCTGCATTTGCCGCCTCCTCGCCCAGCCACCACCGCCGTCGGACACAATGCAAAACTCGGGAGAAAACTGCAGCAGCAGCAGTTCAATGCACTCTGTCTTGGTGAGGTGAGGCCTGACGTCGAGTTACGGTTTTGCAAAAGGGGCATACGTGGTGCATGCACTTGGGAACAAGACTTGACTTAGTTATTGTAACTTATCTAATGCTCATGTATGAGTGCCACGTACGATGGTATAACCGCCATTAAGCTGGTAGTTTGGTTCAGGCAGGTTTTTTCCAGGTTGCAATCGAAGCAGAAGAAGACAAAGAATAAGGAAAATGCATTTCTCGTCATCTTTGTGCAAAAAAGGAAGATCGAAGATGAAGCAGAAACTGGTTGAGCTCTCTCGGTTTCTATTCAGGTTCCGGATACTGCAATTTCGCATTGAATTAATTTTGAACATTAACTTGAAAGTACCAAGAGCCAAAAATTGCACGAAATGCATTAAAATGGATAGTCGCAACAATAGCATTGATTCTTGGCATTAGTGAAAAGGATGCCAGAAACGTGAAACGAGTTAGACATTATATTAACTTAACAGAACTTGACCCACAAAAGGCTAAAACTCCCATAAGTTGCAACTCCCGGATCTTGGAACCAACCCGTTGACGGATCTTGACTCTTGACAAGCTCATTAGGACATCACGCAAAACAGTGTGTGCTAATTTAAGCTTGACCAAGAGCATATTTGCGAGATGCTTATCTTTTACTTTTTGGGGAGGCCAGCTGAGTTCTTTATCTTCTCTTTAACGCACAACCTGCGGCAAAACGATTTCATCTTGCCCAATTTTAACCCCTTTAATGTAAACCTGGCTGTCAGAGCCTTCCTCAACAAGATAATTATAAAAGATTTGGGAGTTTGTCAGAGCATTTTTTTCTTTAATCATACTGTATATAATTCTGTTCCCAGACCAGGACAGCAACTTAAACACTAATATAACCTAAGATCAAATTGTTTAGATATTAAAGTAATCAGTTATAAACTTGTATTTTAGAATACTATTCTTTCGCTTTCCATAATGGGCTGGAACATGAATTTTGGTTCCCTAAAAACTAGACAACGTAAAAAATAACGAAGAATCTATTTTAAAAATAGCTCCTTATCTTTGCAAAAACTCTCCCAGAAGATATAGTTGCTTTGGAGAGTAGAATTCGAATAGAGGTAGTAGGTAAGGTCCGGTTCCAAAAACAACATACTGATACAATATCAATCAATGGATCGACAGGATCGTGTAGATTGAATGATAAAACAGAGTTATAATAAATGTACAAACTACAAATAGAACAAACGAGTGAAACTACAAGTAAGCGGTATTTGAAATTTAAGAAACCAAGCCCTAATTCCCTTTATAGGGCTGAAAGCGGTTGTAAAACCCGAAATAGCACGGAGATTCCCTTTTCGCATGGCAGAGTAGCTTGCCTCAGGTCAGGGTTCTGTCGTATAAATGTCTATATACACACACAAGTCGTACGCTAAGGTTCGCAAAAAATGGAAGATTGGCTGGCAAAAATGAGTCTGGTAGGATGAGCAACAGAAGGAAAAAGGGTTTTATGTCTGATCGTAAAACGACTTTGCGTTAACTTTTTCGGACACTTTTTGGCTGTTTCAAAGTAGTAAAAGTACGTTTGAAATATAGTAGCCGTTAGTATCTGCCTCTGTTAGAGCTACATAGCCATGAAGAGTTAAATATTTTTAGTCTTACAATGGAGTCTGTATTTAATATAGGCCTCCCTAGGTCTTACTTCAGACGTACAGTACAACGTTATACTTGGTTAAACTTACAAATGCTAATACGCGTGTATAAAAATTACCTGCAACTGGAAGAGCGCATTTGTCACACAAAAGGGCAGAATCTTGGTGAATTTATTAAAATGCAGCTAGTTTTTTTTGTCGAAGCATGGTATTAAACGTTATAGAACAATATCACTAAGTTTCTGAATGTATTTATTCATTTGATTTCGAAATAGAAACTAAAACGTACTTCTTACATGTACACCATACCGTTTCTTGAATACTTTATGCTTTCAAATGCACCAAAACAGATATTTCTTACAAAACTGAGCAGGCATTTTCCACAAAATTTATCCACATGCCATTCGAAAAAGTTTCTGCAACAACCATTCTCGTTTCTGGAACATATTTTCTAAACACATCAGCTAGGACAGAAATGCGTACATTACAATAATAACTACAGTAATATTTATCCCAAGATGAAAAGTCTCGAGACTTGCTTCATTCATCGTATCACATCATAGTAATAATTTTCTTTTGCATTATAACGTATTAATCGATAGTTATTTAAAGCTGCTTAGACGTCGTCGTCGTGATACCACCAGCGAGTCTTCTTCGGGTTCTTGTGACACGTCTTGACGTAGAATGAGTTGTCCGGAGGGCGCTTCTAAAATACGAACCATAATTAGTATAATTCCATAACAAGCAGTTTAGGAAAGTAGTAAAATACATAAAATGAATGAAGTTAGCGTTACGTAAGCTCACCTTCTCCTTGCACGACGCCAGCATACTGATGACCGACAGACACACGGCCTGCACACTCAGCGCTGGGCTCCAGTCATCCGTGAGGATGGACAGACAGATGTGTCCGTTGCTGTAGACGTGCGGGTGCACCGGGATGTTCTCGCCCACGAACGTCACCTCGGGAGAGTCGAAGGGATACTTGGGGCCGAATTTGAAGTGCAGGGTGAACGTCTCCCCTTCGTAGAGGGTGCCGGTGGGGCCGAGGAGGTCAATGTTCCAGCTGGACAGAATTAGGTTAATATGATACTGCATTAGTACTTAATTTGTTGGATCTGCTTATTAAGTTAATATACAGTACATCAAATTTCAGTGCAATGCAGCTGTTTTGAAATTCTTAAAGGTTCTTACAACGAAAGATCCTTTCCCTCGAGCGTGTCCTTGTCCAAGGCGATCCCGTCGGGCGCGTCCGTCACCATCGTCATCATCTCCTTCTGAAGGCGACGCTGAAAATACAATCTAATTAGCATCGGAATGTGAAACATATGGAAATTGCACTTTAACTGCTAGCATAAAACGTTATATTGAAGATGAAATATTAAAGTATTCTCTTATAAAGAGCTGCTAGTATTTTTTGTATATTTTTGTAGATTCTGCTTAATGCGATGTTTTTTTATCATTTAGACCACAAATGTAATTATTCCGCTAACCTCCCATCTCGGGTTCTCCGTACTGCTGCTACCGATGGGCTGCTTAGACCTCCGCTTTACAAACGGTAGTTTTCCCAACATGCTCGTTACTTCATTCATGGCCAAGTGTTTGAGGTTGGAATTACATCCAACCGTTTGACGTACGGAAAGAATCGTCTACAAGAAGGGCAAAAAGCACGGCACAGTTTAGCAAGCCTTGCTTTTTCTTCTTCTGAAAGTGACCTTCACTTTTTGCGGCCTTTTCTTCTTCTTCTTCCAAGGATCTTACACACAGAGAGCAAAGAAGAAAGTTGGAGTCTTGCAGTGTTTAGAACACACACACTTTTTTCGCAGCAAAAACAGCAACGAGCTGAAATAACTCTGCGGCAATAACGAGGAAGAGTTTTCTTCTTCTTCTTCAGCAAACAATGTTAGCAGACGACATTGCGGTTAGCTCCACTATCCATTCATCACTGAAAACGACCTTATTACTAATGGACACTTGCTCTTGTTATTAGACCATTCTCTCAGAGGCCGAATCAAAGTAAGTAGCACAGTCAATCTCACTCAATGGTTGCGTTCTTCGTTCTTGAAAGAACATAAAAACGGCCAGGAATTGTGTGTGAGTGTGCGTGAGTGGCAGACAAAGTTTGGTCTGCTTTCTTCTGTTTGGCTTCTGCCGTTCGTTCGGGCCATTCGCTGACTGACGAATGAAGGGGAAGAAAGAAAAGCTTGCTCTGGTTGTCCCTTCTTCTTTGACTATGCTGCATGCTATGCTGTACTAAAACTTCTGGCTACATAGCCAATCTGATAAGAAGAGAGAAAATCGAGGGAGAGCTGCGACCAGCCTTTCGAAGAGAGGAAAGAAAAAGGGGGAGGAAATCCCCAAGAGCGCTTGGTTTGGAGAAAAGGAAAGGCCAGCCCGATCTATCCAAAAGCGCACCCCCTGCTACCGGTAAAAGCTTTCTTTCTTGTACGAAAACTTTGTTCAATTTCGTGGAAGTGAGACGACTTACACTTTTTTGTTCTTCCACTTCCCATAATACACCTTCTTCTTCATTCCGAGAGCCAATCCGTTCTAATTTCCACGTCGTTTGTCAGTTGAGATTGTGGCATGCTAGGACGCAATTTAGGCTTCCATTCCAGTAAAATGTAATCTTTATGATCATCTGGCAAATTAAGTCTGTATTCTCCTCCAGTCAAGGCTCTTGAAAATAGTCCTAGCAACTATTTCGAGCCGCATTAATCGAGTCACGTCCAATTTATAATATGACTAATTTAAACAATTAGTAAAATTGGCATGAGTAAGAAATTACATTGTTTTTTTAAGGAAGCTTTCTGAGAATATATGAATAATCGTAAACATAAACAAGACTCTATAGAGGCTTGATTATTAATATGTTTTATTTGATATTACACAGAACTGGGTCAAACAACATTTTATGACTCTAATTATGCAGATAAAATGTTTCATGGATATGTGTCATTATGAACGCATTGTAAAACCTTAATATCAACATTGCTTCTCAGTCTCAAATGAACTAAATATTGAGTCTCGCACCAATGAGAACATGAGACAACAAACCGCGGTCTTTTCGGATAGCTGCTTCCTCCGCCAACCCATTGTACATAACACCGGCTCCCCTCATTGAACACTGGCACCAGACAGCTGGGGCAGATCCAGGGCGTGCCCTCAACAAGCCTCTCTTCCAGAACACAGGGTAGATTCAACTGGTCAAAGGGAAATATTACAGTCTTGCTATAAAGGGCTCGCACCAATAAAAAGTTGCTCTCCGGTTCCTTGGAGAAACGAAAGCCTCTAAGAGACGTCATGACGTACACGCGTCGGAGGCAGAGTTCGCTGAGTGAGCAAACTTTATCCTTGCCAAGTTGCTTCCAATCTTTTGGCCAGTAGACCTTCAAACTGTCACCGTTGGGCAAACTGAGGCATCCTTGAGTCAGGTCGTTGGGCAGGGGAAGGTCACGGTCTCTAAATGGTTGAGCAGTCTCTTCTCGACCTGCTTCGGACAACTCGTATGGCGTCTCGAAGGACATGTTCATTTGGATTGGGAATGCTCCGTGCCATTTTTGAAGGTCTTCCTTAGCAGATCTTACACTCACACGGCAGCCAAAATAATGAAAGGTGCAATCAAATATCTGCCTCACGTATTGTAGGGGTAAGTACATCAGGGAAGTGCCACTCAGGTAAATGTCCAAAGAACGATGAGTTGCAAAAAGACCACAAGGTACGGATGTTAGGTTTGGATTGGCATCCAGGTACAGAATTTTGAGCTCTTGGCACCGTGATAGTTCCCTCGGTATGGCACGAAGGCCACAATCAGTCAAATTTAAGCACTCCAGCATTTGCAGCTTTTTCAGGGCCGATCCAGGCAACGGGTGCTTCATCGTGTTCCCACTTAGATTGAGTTTTTGCAAGTTCCTTAGCCCACCGATAGCTTTGTTTACGCATGAGAGCTGGTTATGGGACGCATTGAGCTCTTCCAGGCACTCCAGCTGGCCAATGGAGTCCGGAAGCTCCCTAAGCATAGCATGGGCCATGTGTATCACCCGGAGAGATCTGAACGGTTTGAGGTCTTGTGGGAGGACTTGGATTAAGCTTCGTTTGAAGCAGAGCTCTTTGTAGCACGCCGCATTCTCTATTAACTCCTCGGGGAACTCTTTATAACCACTGTAGTTGCCAAACCATGTAAGTTCTTGGAGCTGTTTTTGGTCAGACATAATGGCACACTACCATTTAAGCGGATACTATTTAATTATTTCTGCTGCTCTCCAAATTCAGTGGCGACGTGTCTTTATTTCCTTGATGTGAATTGGTATAGTACTTAATGTGACTAGCTCGTAGCTACAGCTGCTACAAAACAGGTTCTCCTGTTTTCCTCTTATCACAGCGCGGACGATCCGCAGCGTCAGTTACGCCCTAGTTATTCCTCATCTCAGGTTACGCCCAACAATGGTATAAACGGCTTGAATCAACAAGCATATTTTTTTCTTACCCCTGCTGGCATAGACTTGGTGATGGGTGCCGTGTTTGGGCGAGTCGTCTGGAATGCAGCTCCCGAGTACTGCGCCGGCGAGGGAGGCGCGTTGTCACTAGAAGCGCCCGGGCTTCCACCAGAGATTCCACTGGGGCCAGAAGACGAACTCGTGAAGGACGACATGATCGCTTAAGGAATCGAGCCTTTTTTGACTCAAAACGGTTGCTCGCACCCTTTCATACAGATTCAAAGAAGTTATTCCAGAGCACAATATTTAAAGCTAAATGACACTTGGCATGAGCCGATCGAGTCTCTCCGATGACCCGTGCTCCCGACCACAAGAGCCTCTCCAGTGACCGGGTTAAACTTCCAAGACAAGGCTTCTTGTGTCTGTGGGAGGGGCCTTTGACACCTTGAAGCCTTTCTCTGAATGCAATCACTGCAGTCTATCTTTCTTCTATTTTCTCTTCTGCAACAGTGCAATCTGGTGCAAGGCTAGGGCTGCCAGATAAAACGAGCATGAAATAGCCAAATTTCGTAGTCTCGTGGACCAAGAGTGATTAAATTCGCACAGTAAAAAAAATTGTGAAAATGAATTTTCCAGTCTAAATACACTGTCTGGAATTTTCAAGTCTTTCTTCAAAAAGTACAAATATTCCCAAGTAAATGAATATTCTAAAAACGTAAGATTTATACATACTTATTTACGGCCTATATTCTGAATGAACGGTTAATATTTTAAGGACAATTTAAGATTCTTAGATATCCGTTTGAACTTTCAGCATTGTGTAAGAAGATGTTCTTAATATTCCAAGTCGATTGCAGCCAGTGAACCTTTACTATCACTGATTGCAGAAATCATTAAATAATCCACCCATATCATAGTAGTACTTAAATATTCTTGAATACATATCAAAAGCCCTGTCAAATTTTAACATAATACGAGTTCCTTTAGAGCAGCCTTCCCAGCAGCACTCCAAATCCAATGGCCACCATGGACCGGAAGAAGACGTCCCAGGCGTCTCCAGGGCGCATCGCCGCACCCATGGGAGCTTCCATCTGGACAGCGGGGGGCTCAGCGAAGACCTCCTCCGCCGGGGCATCATCACCATCTTCCTCGGCGTTGCCCCAGTCATCGCCTGGATCGGCTTCCTGCTGTCCTGCGTCCCACTCGGTCTCCACATAGTCGTCATTCTCCTGGAATTCGCCATTGTCGACCTCCTCAGGCTCGGGGTCCGGAGCGGCGCCCCACGGGTCCCCCTCCTCCACCTCTTCCTCGGCAGGTTCCGGTTCAGGCTCGTGTGCCGTGCCCCACTCTGGCACTTCATGCTGAGCGCCCCAGCCGGTGACGCCCGCGGGGGTCGAAGTCCAGTTGTACTCGTTGTTGACCTGTGGCTCCGTCGGGTCCTGCTGGTTGAGGAACTCCACGCGCTTCCTTACATTGGGAACGATCGGTCTGCAAGTAATTAAGCTCATTAGGAGGTAATTATGGGTCATTATGAGCAACTTACTCCTGGTGGTCGATGTAGAGCTTCTCAATGGTCAGCTTAATGTGCGGTGGCTTCTGGTCCCACAAGGCGGCGAAGTCCTCGGAGGTTTGCGGGTTGATCCCCTCGGGCACAAACATGGCGTTGATCCTCACACGGTGGGTCTGGTCGAGGTACATCCCGTTGGGCATGACCTGCGGGTGGAACCACACGTCCACCTCCATGGTCTCCCCCAGGGCCAGGATGGCGTAGGCGGGCTTCATGACGAGAGCGCCCTTGGGGGCCGTCGATGTGATCTTGTACACCATGTCGGGGATCGATTCCTGATCCTCCTGTTTGAACAGGTAGCGCGTCTCGTCCTTGTACGTGATCAGGAAGGTCATCTTGTCCTCGAGGTGTGCGGCGGCCATGGTGATCCTGTTGTGGGGCAGGATTTCCACCAGAGGTCCTGGCAGCTGAGGGATGGGACGTCTGGACGGTTCTTGCCTTTCAGGCCTTCGTCGTCTCATGTTGTGGGTGTGGCAACGTCAAATGAGCAAGATACAGTCGGATTCGGGTGGGCGGGTCGTAAAAGCAAATGGCCGGTGAGAAATCGGAAATGTTGAATTCGTTATATCCGATATATCGAAAATAATCTCATTTGGCCCAAAATTGTGCAATCTGGGAACCATGGCAAGTGCACTCAGCCCTCAGCTGAAGAGGGATCCCACTGCAATGGAGCAGAAAAGCCAATGACGAATCAAAAAACCATAAAAAGTACAAGTTTAGAACACTTTCAGTGTACATCGACCCATCTGAAAATGTAAATATGTACTACATTATTGTCGAGGCTTCTTAACATCGATATTAGTCAGGTTGTTTATTTTACTTCTCCTATTTCTGTACGGTCGATTTCTCTTCTTTCAACCCTGAATCAGCAGCAAACGTTTACTAACAAACCTCGAGAGAAGGAAGAGAAACAAGTCAAACAACGTCAAAAAGAAGTCCCGGCCGAGGACGTTTCAGCACAGCACCGAGGTCTCCTGGCACTTGTGACCCTTGCCCACCATCATGGGCGACCGTTTCAACATCCACTCCCAGCTTGAGCACCTCCAGTCCAAGTACATCGGCACCGGCCACGCCGACACGACCAAGTTCGACTGGGCGGTGAACCAGCAGCGGGACACGCTCAGCTCGCTGCTCGGACACTTTGACCTGCACAACCACGTGGCGCTGGCGGAGAACGAGAGCAAGGCGAGGGTCCGATTCCAGATGATGGAGAGGATGCTGCAGCCGTGCGGGCCGCCGCC
>LR141700.1:0-11931 GCA_900659605.1 Tisbe holothuriae | reverse complement strand
GGAAAAAAAATTGGCCATGACAGGTCCTTAGAAAAGGGCTTTTTCAAAAATAAAGTAGAGTCCAAGAATTTGTTTGTGGTCCTACCGTATCAAATAAAGGAAAGCAGCAAGAGCATTGCATTGTAAAAGAGCATTTAGCACACATTTAAAGGGTTCCTTCCACACTGGCCAGAGCTGTTATTGGTTTATTGTAAGGATGGATATTACCTCAAGGTTTTTTTTCAAATCCTGGTTGACTTTTTTGCTATTTGGGGCAACAAGCAGAGTAGGGATGGCAGTGATTAAATATGTCAGTTGTGCTAATGAAAAGACGTTATTATGTTCGAAAAATGTATTGTAGAAACAAATAAACATATGCATTGGAAATATTATCAAAATTACATATATCTAGGCTTTTAAAATGTCAAAATCGGTTCATATTTGACATTTTCAGCTCTCTTTTGGCACGATTTCTTTTATTGGTTGTCATCCCTCCCTTCCGTTACCGCGCCAACGCGGCAAAGTGAAATATAAAAATGCTAGCGGATCTCGTAATTATTACTCTATACTAAGGTGCTAAACACCAAAAGATAGCCCTTTAAAAGCTTCATATGTGGTTAAAAAGTTTTTACTTAATGATTCATATTAGAGCGTCAGTCTTAAAAACCGTTTTGGTGCCCAGGAGGAGAGGTTGCGCTGGCGGAATTTCAACATGTATAATATGCTGCACAGTGGGTTGGGAGGGGTTTTTACTTCCTTTTACTAACTTTATAGAGGTACTTACTTTATTTTACTTTGTCTTAACAGTTGTCCTTACTAAAAGTATGTATAATTTAGCTAATGATATAGGATTTGGTACAAAAGGAATGAAAGCCATTGATTCAGATCTGGCAGGGGCCCTCAAGCACTACACAAGGAGAGAGTCAAAAATGAGAATATCTTTAATTGCCCAAAGTTGCCCAAAGTGATGAAACCAGTTCCTTATTCAGTTTTTTCTGCTCTTTAACGTGGTAATAGTGGTTTCTGCGTCAAGTTGTGTCAAACATGTCAAAAAAATGTCTAAAGAGGAAAAAGGAGATTTCTGGGGAGATTTGCTAACAAATGGTTTTGGTCCTTATTAAGGTCAAAAATGGTAAAAATTCTAGTTTTACTACCTTATTTAATAGTTAAACATCATAGAAACATAGTGTGATTACAAAAAACCATACATTTTGATGTTGTGAGACAGTCTTGAAAACATAGCAATTAGCTTGTTGAAAGCAGCTCTTGTCAGGACTGCTGCTGGTGAGCTTCACAAATGAGCTTCTAAAATGTGTATTGAGTTGAGCTAGAACTCAAAAATTAATTTTAATGGGCTAGATAGTGTCTGAATATGTTATATTCATCAAAAAACGGATTTGGGATCCATTGATTTTGTCTATATAGATAGCCACTGTGGAAGGGGAGAATAAAACTCAGCACTGCAGTAATCTCTATATTACATATGTGTTCAAAAGTACTATAGCACCATCTAACGGGGACAAAGATGTTGCATACCGTATAATTAGATTAATAGAAACATACAAATGGAACTTGTAGTTGTTCAGCTAATTGATATTTCCAATTATGTTTCCAGGAATTGTGGAAGCCCCCACCACTCCCGACGCTACACCGCGGCACCGCCAGCTGCTGCTCGCTGAGTGACGAGGATGCCATCGGGGAAGGCGGAGACAGGGATGACGCGGTAAGCAATTTATTAGCTTTTTTACTGTGACACAAATTAGCTGTTCTACCGTGTGAATCCTAGAATAATCTACTATCGTGGAGTGTTTTTTCGATGGAATGTCACATTGAAAATGAACTTTGAGTTTGGCATTAAAGACTTTCGTGATGGGGCCAGTGCATGGGCCACAGTGTCTCGCTCGGATGGCTAAATATTGATTTTTAGGGACTTATCTGATATTAAATATAAATAGGCATTTTGCGATGTTAAGCGTGTCAATTTTTGCAGTGGTAATCAAAGTCAATAACTATTAATATTGAGTATACAGTCAAAGAAATTAATATGGCATTTTCCAGATCTCTGAGGCTCCCCGCGCCCCCCGTAGCACCCTCGGCCTCGGCGCATACGGCTTCTACGGTAGCACACGACGTCTGCCAGGCCCATCATCATTCACAAACTTCCCGGGCATGCTTCCGAGGTCGCACTCTGTAAGAGCAATGCATTTGATTGGCGGGACGACAGCGGGGTAAGCCTGGCCAAAATGTTGTACTGAATTAAGGCTTATGAAGCAAAAGTTCAGCCAATGTTATTTATAATTTTCGCTGAACTATTGCTTAGTAATTCTTAATTCGACCGACTTTTTACTGGGATGAATCATTTCCTCCAAAAAACTTTTATTTGGCTAAGCTTGGAGGCACGTATTTTATCATGGACTAATATAGGGCTTGAATTTTGCCAAACCATATTGATGTATATATACATATGTATATGTAGATTATAAAATATTCGAGATATATTCTGCTCACATTTTAAGAGAAAATATAATTAAATATTGTATTTGGAAAGGACAAAGAAAATCACCATTTGAGACTTTTGATTGGCCTGTACATAGTGAGAGATTTTCTAATTTTACTTTGAAATGTGTCCATGGCATGGCATACTTTGAAGAGTTTTTGTATTGATATAACGTTCAATCTCTCTTTTCAGCTCCCCTCTAAACAGCCTCTTCGCCACGACAGCCCGGGCCCATCTCCTCTCCAGGGCAGGCGCCGATCCCAGCTATCTCCTCTCAGCCAGCAATGCGGGCAGCCTAGCCCGGCTGACCGTTCCTGGCACTCCACCCAGGGTAGCTACTGGTGGTGGGAGGCCGCGGCCACCGTTTGGGCCGCCGAAGCGGGCGGCGTCGGATGTGTATACGAGGTTTAATCGGTGTCGGTATGACTTTATGCAGGTAAAAGGGCAAAATATAGCTACAGTAACAGTTACTAGGGTTCCACTAACTAGTAACTACGTAACAGGACCAGGAGACAACTCTAATGCACAAAATAAAAGAGGCCTCTGAAATTTTGGGGCATCCAAAAATGACCTTCTCTATGAGATTGTCTCGGCCGAAAAGGGGATAATCAAGGTTGAAAATGTAATCAAACAATGTAATTTTTCATGCTTAACACACTCATTACCAGGTTTGGTCAAAAATCCCTTCCAAAACCCTTTTCTGGCCGGTGCAAACTCAAAAAGAAGGTCATTTTTTCGACCTTCTAAAACCCAAAGGCCTGTAACCGCCTGTTTCATTTTGTGCAGTAGATCTAATCAAAATATACATAAGTCTATAGAATACCTGGACAAGATTAAAGATTATTGCGACTGTAAAACTTTGAACACAATTTTTCTTGGAACAGTTTTGGGCATAAATTAATACAACAGAGGATAAAGTTTATTAGCGCTCTAACATAAACTTTCTTTATATTTTAAACCACTTGCATTTTTTGATTTGCATACTCTTTTATTGCCTAATAAAATTGTTAAAATTATGTTAATCGCCACAATTAATCAAAATAGGTTTAACTAAAACCAATTTGTTATATTTAAATAAATCAATACGACAGAGGATGAAGTTGAGAGAAGAAACTTTTTTACACTTACAAGCCTTTAATTAGCATACTCTTTTATTGTTTCCTTCCAGCGTGTAAACAACCCCGGAACCTCCTCCCTACACTCCGAGTCCCCCACCCGGGCAACCATCACCACGCCCTCAGCCCTCGCCCCACCCTCGCAATCCACAATCAAACCGGACCTATTTCTCAGCAGCCGGATGACGGAGGAGGACGAACAGGAGGCGGAGACAAACTCCGAGGAGTCTTCGGAGGTGAGGCCAACCTCCGAGCGGCCAAGGGAGCCTCCGAGGAGGCAGTATTCGTCATTGGCGTTGGAGGTGCCGCCTAAAGTGCAGAGTGCCCCGGAGGGCTCTTGTAGGGTTGAGGTGCAGGGCAATGGGGTGCAGAGTGCCCCTGAGGTGCCCTGTAGGGCTGCTGGAGGGAGCTACACTGCTGGGGCTGGGCTGTCAGAGGGCTCTCCCAGGGCTGAGGTACTGGTAAAGAGTGCTCCAGAGGTGCCCTGTAGGGCTGGAGGGAGCTACACTGCTGGGGCTGTGCATTGTGCTCCTGACGTGCCCTGTATGACCTATAGGGCACCATCCGGGTCCCTTGAGCTTCAAAAAGAGTCTAGAGATATGCGTGTGGAGCTGCAGCCAAGTGGGGACTCTGTCCGCGTTACTATGACGACGTCACCACCAGCCAATGGGAGCTCATGTCAGCCTGGGAGTGTGACCAATCAGAGGCCGGCAACGCATCACGTGACAGGGTCGGTCGTTACTGATGTTTGAACAAGGCTATCAAAAAAGTTTCAACTTTCTATCCTATACCCAATGTATGCATTTAAAATGGCAGCTAATTAGTGAATAAATACCCCCCTGAAATTCAATGTTTGCATATCAAATAAGACATATATTATATAAACTGAGCTGAGAGATGAATATTTAAACATTCAAATATACAAAATGATTGTATAGAATATGTCTATGTGTGTCATTAACTTACTATCCGTTATCCATCTGAGCCGAAGCTTGTAAAGCTGCCCTGCCACTGATTTCAAACCCATATATGTTTGTACCTCAATGAAGTTGACTGAAGAACTCAGCTGAGGGATTTTTGTAAACAAATCACTCAAAACCTTTTCAGTTTTAAGGCCTTTTAAGGCCATACAATGGCTTAAAATTGCATTTTTTTCAAATTTATGATTACTTAATGAATGTTTTACAAGGGCAATACAATAATTAGTATATAAAGGGTGCCCAAGTGCGGAAAGCCAATGTTACCCAATTGTTACCCAAAACAATTTCAGCTGAATGTACGACAATAACAAATGGGTAACGGATTGTCTAGTGTTTTTATAACTTTTATGCATTAAATGATAGCTAAATTACTCAAATTAGTCATTATCATTAATGATGATTCACTTGCTCGCTACTTCTCTTTACATTTTATTTAGTAAATGTTTTGAGTATGCTGGATATAGTTAGCAAGCAGTCCAATACCCAGGTACCCAGTTCTGAATTGGCGTAGGTTATATTTTAAGTTACTTGCATGTACCTAATACTGAAGTTAATATTCCTTATATCTTAGGTGACTAGTGCAAGATTGGTATATGCATTTCATGATTTGGTATTTACTTTTTAAAATACCTGTTTAAGTCTACTAAAAACACTACATGAAATTATACAGGCTATGTAACTTTAATGTTAAACTCCTTGTTTCCAGATTACAGTCCGAGGGCAGCCTCTTCTCCGACGTGATGGGCAACTTCCGTGAGCTACTGGAAACCCAGCTCGCCTGCTCGGTGTGCAGCGAGGTTTTCGTCCAGCCCACAACCATCCCGTGCGGACACACATTCTGCACAGACTGCTTGACCCGCTGGGGCAAGAAGAATAAGACGTGCCCCATCTGCAGGGCTAAGGTCAAGCACGGCGGGGCTAAGCCCAACTCTGTCCTGTGCGAGTACATTGACAAGGTTGTGGAGGGGTTCTACAAGGAGGGGGCGAAGACTGCCAGACAGGTAAAACTTAACTTCCGTATTGTAATATCATAATCACTCTGTTCACTCATTAAGAGTAATTTCAATGTCTTTTCACCACGAAAAAAGTAGGCTTTTGTGTGTTCAACTGTTCAACTGTTTATTAAGTATTTTAATATTAATAGGACATTCAACTTTTATCATTATCGTTCAGAACAGTTATTTAGTCTTTTATAGCCTGGCTGTCCAAATGAGTTATTAACTTATTATATAGCCAAAATGGGCTCTTTAGAAGAGCAACGAAGACTTTCAACGAGAACAAACAAATTGGGCACCTATCCGGTATCTATCTCAGCCGAATCTAGTAAAGCTGTCCATTTTTTCGTTGCCATTGATTTCAAAGCTACATATGCTTGTAGCTCAGTGAGTTTATGTTTGTGACTCAAACTGAGACTCAGCTGAGTGTTCCTTGTAAACAAATCACTCAAACCTTTTGAGTTTAAATCCTTTTAAAGGCCTTGCAAACGTGTTAAATTGCATTTTATTCAAATTTGTAACTAATTAATGAATGCTTTAAATTTTACTTTAACTGTATATGTGTGTAAAACGTACCAGAGTGGAAGTATGAATGTGACTCAAAGCTGTGACTCAAAACTTTCAGCTGTATGAGCGCCGGCAAAATTGTATAAAGGATTGCTTCTTATCATTTGGACACCTGATTATGAGTCTATTATTCCTTTTCAGGTTCTGCTCGATGACCGAAAGAGAGCCGCGGAGGAAGAGGCCACCAGAGCGCCGTTGACGGATAGCAGCGACGACGACTCTGATAGCGACGACGACGACGACGATGACAGGTTCAGCAACAATAGCCAGAGGTATGAACATGAGTGATGACAACGTTTCTCTTTTTCAGCAGGCATGGTTCGGAGGTGGGCTCCTCAATTTGGAACGGATTCTCGAGTCCAATGAGGAGTCCGGTTGGAAGCCCCGTCTTCTCGAGTCCTGAGCGAATTTCGAGCCCCCGCTACCAATTCAGCCCTGGCAGTAGCCCTGGATCTGCTAGCCGGAGTCACGGCTCTGGGCCTGCTAGCCCTACCAGCCCAAGCTACAGTGTCACAAGCCCTGTCTACGAACCTGCCCTCAGTATCGATTATGAGCCTACCAGCCCAAGCTACAGCGTTACAAGCCCTGTCTACGATCCTGCCCCCAGCCCAGATTATGAGCACCTCCGATTGTGAGCCCCGCTCTTACTGCCCTGCCTTTAACACCCACCTAGAGCCCCAATTTTTGACCTTAATTTGCATATAATACCCCCAAAGCAAAGGTCCTTTCTTAAACTTATGCCGCCTACTCTCTTATTAGATCTCTGCCTGGCAGCTCATCCCCAATTGTCTTCTCCAGCGGCGACTCCAACAGCAGATCAGCAGCATTGAAGACGACGATGCGGGCAGCAGCCCTGAGCGAGACTACAACGGAGGCGGGATCCGGCTGCAGATCAACTTTGGCCACGCCTCCGAAGACGGCTCCGAGGCGGAGGAGGACGAGGACGGAGACTCCATTGATGGGCGTTATGAGGGTTATGTCTCTTCCGAGGATGAGGATGCAGGGCAGGTGAATGGGGTGGAGGAGGAAGAGGGTTCGGAGGATAACTCGGAGGAGCCTTCGGAAGAGGAGGCGGAGCAGGGGACAAGTGAAAATGAGTGCTATTAATGGTGGATAATTATCTTTAATTAGTACGTCATTATCAGTGCAAGTGGCAAAGTGATGATGAGAGATAGTCATTAACTAATTAATGGTAATTAGGTAGAACACAAAATTATTTGCTCTTTGCAGTAATTCGATGATGCTCCCGATAAAAAGTTTCATATGTGCAAGGTCCAAATATGGTGCCTAGTTTTTTAATAGTAAACATGTTTACAAGACTTAAATAATTAAATATGTGATTACCAGGCGATTTTCTACAACAGCAATATACAAGAATAGGTCATTAAGAAATATTATAAACACTTTTTGGAAGAAAACGCCTAAACCAACAGAAAATTAATCTAAAACATGCTAGAGTTAACATTTTATGGACAACATTACCGGAACTCGATTCTCTAGCTCTTGTATCCATAACCGAACACCTCAAAATACCTCTTTTGTGAATAGCAACATTTTTCTACACGTTTTTGATACTTAATAATATATATGATGAGTGCACAATAAGTTATGTACTTTAAATATATGCAAGAAAGTCTGAAGCTGAACCAACATCGAGAGCTAAGGTGCAATTCTAAAACGAAAGAGGCTCAAAATATAATCTATTATTGTATTAAAAGGAATATTGTGTCTTGTCAGGCTGCAAAATAAATTAAGTATGCCAAATTATAAATTGTGTGTTATTCAGAATTCTAATTATTTTATTGTATGTATAACGCTTAATGCTGATCTATATATTATTAAGTCTGATCATTTTAGCTGGAGATTTTGGGATTGATTTAAGTCGTTTTAGTTCAAAATAAGTCATTCTATTGAGCGCAAGCTCGTGGCGGAATGGTTAGCGTGCGAGACTTCAAGGGGGCCGGGGTTCAAATCCCGGACCCGGCGTTTGGGATTTTTCAATTGTTCTCCAAAAAGCTGTCACACCAAGTCAAACAGGTGGAGTGACTGGCAATCCCAGCAGAAGCTCCTCTTGGACTTGCCCTTGGGGGGCGAGCTATTGCAATGAACCTGAAAAGGTAGTACCCTAAAATATATATATAAAAAAGGGATAAAATTGTGTTTCCTGTTCTTCGATTACAATGAAAAGCAAGGCTTTAAATATGCCTCTATATTCATATAACATTATTTTCCTAATTCGGCCGTGCTCTGATATATGCTGTCGTCTTTTTTGCCCTAAATAAAGATCAACACAACGATGACGTCTTTTTTGTTCGCAGACATTTAATTTCGATTCGGCAATGAAAGGTAGCAGATTTGGGGATAGCAAAAAATGATCTAATTTGTGGGATGAGAATTACATTCAACCTTATATGCTACTATAGCTATGCTTATAATAAATTAATTGAAAGATTATCAGATAGGCTTGCATACATTATAATGCTTTAAATATGATGAAGTCCACTGTGCTACAATATTTATACCCGATTAATCCCACTGTGATTGACTTTTAAGTGTAATGCTCTTCAAAAGAACCGATTTGCTATCGTTGAAAGAAACACTTTTGATGGGGGCGTTAATTTAATGTCACTGTGGCAGATATCGATAGAAAAAGGAGATAATCAAACTTTAAGATATTCGAGGGTGGTCCTAAAAAAGTAAAGAACTTCCTAACTCTTAAGATCTTACTGTTCAATGTTTTAATCATAGGCCTGATTACTACCGACTACCGATACTATTATTATATTAATCGATGCCTCTATCTGTTTACGTAACTGCAAGCACTACCAGTAATTTTTGAAAGTAACGAAGTTACTGTAATTTCAGGGTTTTAGGAAAATATAATTATAATTCGTTACATTTTATGAGTTTATGTAATATATTCACTACTCTGGAAAATTGCAATTAATACTACATACAAATGTAATTGTAATCCAATATTCAGGACATTGCAAATGACGCCAAATGTAATGAAGAAAATGTAACGAATTACATTTTTATCAAAGTACATAATTGTAATTTTGTCAAAAAAAACTAGCATTACTTGCTGAACATGGAAATACTTGACAACAGTGACCATTTATGTATATTCTCCATAAGGACCATAACTCTGGAAGTATATTAATCAAATTGTTGATTCTTTATTACCAACCATTTTTTGCCAAACCACCGGTAAAGTTATTCGAATTCCTTCCTGAAATCCACCCACTCCTCCTTCTAGCTGCGATGACATATTCCTGACACCCTAATGACCCCCAAATATTTTATTTTCTGCAAATTCCCAGAGCGGAAATTACAGGCTCGATTCAGCGAAAATTACGCGCTTCATGTGACAGATGTGACGAATTATGAATAATACGATGTTATGCAATGTAAGTTATTTACAATTTGTTGATATATTGATTTCAAGTACATTAAGTCATTAATACTTTATAAGATGTTTTGGTACAGTTAACAGTTATCTATGGGTAAAGAAGATGCAAGAGTTAATTTTTAACACTAAGTGTAGATTACAGGCATTTTTTTGGCGAGACTAATGATTTCTAAGATAATCTGCTTATTAAGGAAATCAAATGGCAACAGTTACTGTTTGTACCTAATCTGCCTATTTTAAGCAAATCAAATTTGCTGCCTATATAACAATAATTATTCAACTTTGCAGTATTTTTCTTTTCTTTTGAGTTAATGCTTCAAACAATACAGTTCCAACTTTAAACCATTATTTCCTTCACCTTTAAACTTTCTCTGTTTTCCAGAAATCACCATTACGATTATTTTATATATTCCAGAAAAAAGAAAATATTATTCGCCCCGAAAAAAGTCAATTAGCAGCGACGCCGCACACAGTGGGTTCGTTTTATCTTCCATAGAAAATAATAACTACAGTGGGATCATTGTATGGGTCGTAGGAATATTGTATACCTATCTCCTAATATAAGTACGTTAACACAGTAACGTTGTAGCCAATTGCATATAATTAAATTACCAACATCAGCCCACTGTGTCTCCCAGGAAAAGTAAATGAAATGCAGCAGATGAAGCGTCGATATTTGAATTAAAGGCCTCATAGTTTCTGAAAGATTATAGGGGAGGATGGTCATGTACGAGTTTATGAGCTAATTTATCGAATATTGGACATTTGTAAAAGGAAACATTTTAACATTTGTAATCAAAGTCTTGTTTTTAGTGTAAGTTCAAATATTAATGAGTAAATTTGACCTAAATATTATTAACGTATTATTACAAACAGTCATGTTTGCCTGCTTTGAGCTTTTAATAGCAACTTAACTAACTTTATATGTTAATATTTATATTTGGTGGTATTCTGCTCATTGTGAGTAAAATTATCATTACGGAAACGTCGAGTCATTATAAATAGAGATCTTTTTGGTTCTTTTTTCTCTTCGGGAAAAAGAAATCTTGAGATAAAACAAATAGGAATATATTTCATTGTTGCCAATTTATACAAAAAAGTGTTATGGTTCAAACATATTTGAGTTCCAAGTTTTACAAATAATATTTGTTCTCCTTTTAACACCTAATGGAACAATATAATTATAGTTAAATACATTTGAACATATAATTATAGTATTAATGGGTAATAACTTAGGATTGAGTAACACTCTTGAGTTTTGATACTTCACCATATTATTATTATTATTAGGATAAATCATATTCATGAATATGAGAAACCTCCCAAGTCGCCCAACGCATACACAGTGGGCGTGTCCTGAACTAAAATAGATCAGCACTATGGTCTCATGTTGACCCCAAATGTCAGCCAGATATACGAGCGTTTCTTCGACCCCAGCCTGAAGCGTGCTTTACACATCTAATATGACGCATTTTTGGGTGAATATTCAAGTCCATTCAGAACTGACGCCGGCAAATTGGAGCAAGCTATATAACCGACTAAACATATAAATTGTGTTAGTAAAACAATATAGAATTATAGAACTGGAATATTATTAGAGGAGCCCTATATTAATCATTTACATAGGTTTCTCTAGAATACGGTATATGCAGCTTTTTTATAAGCGATAAAAGTGGCAATCATTCCAATACTTTCAAATGGCAATGTCAATTCATACAGTTTTGTTACTTATTATCATGTTTTCCTTTACTTTCATTCTCCCGAATTCTGACCACTATATGTTTAATGTAGTATTTTTGGTCGGGTTAAAGATCCGTACATTATAATTATGCCCTAGGCGTCAAAAATAGACAGAAGGTTTTTCTCTCTTTTATTATCGGTGCTATAATTTGCGACGTTCTTCTAACCTCATAGAGTGACAGACAGCGAGAGATCAGTCTTGGGGGCGGGGAAAAGTCACGTGCTGATAAATATAGTGCTATTGGAATCTATTCTTATAACTAAGTACTGCTAAGGTATAAGACAACTCTAATTTAATCATAATACAAATAAAACTCGTCCTTTTATTAACGTACATGCCTTGAAAGCTGCTGGTACAGCTATATCGATTAAAGAAAGTAAACAATAAACATCTCCAACTTGGATTATTATTTTGTCTCTCTTTTGTTGTAAATACTAAATACACACAAGATATAACAGCTCAGTATGCTGTTAGTAATTACTAACATATTATATTATGTAGAATCTTCCTTGTATGAACCAACAAACCCATTTTATAATCCTTTCCTTTTCAACGTGTGTGGCGATCTTAGTACGAAGCATGTTCGCCCTTCCTTTTTTCCTTGTCGCTTTTATGTTTTACTCTTGTAGTAATTTTCTGCCACAA
>LR141699.1:0-11957 GCA_900659605.1 Tisbe holothuriae | reverse complement strand
CTTTCTCTTTCTCTTTCTCTTTCTCTTTCTCTTTCTCTTTCTCTTTCTCTTTCTCTTTCTCTTTCTCTTTCTCTTTCCTTGTATTCCATGTCTTCTTTCAACTCATTAAGATGTCCCATCCAAATGATGTCATCTTCCACAAATTATGGAAACGATTTCAAGCTCAGGATCCACTTGACCATGTGGCGGGGAGAGTGTGGGCTCCACGAAATAATCAGAGGATGATAGATTATTTTGCAAGGTCCAATGTAGATGGAAGGAAGAGAGCATTTATATGCATATATCCTTGTCCGTACTTAAGTAACAATTTACAAGGTACCTTATACTATGTTAGCTAGTTAAAAGAAGATTTTCCAATGTTTTATGCCGCACAGTAGTAAGTTAGATTGACAATTTGAAAGGTAAAGGTAGTTCAAAAAATATGTACTTGAAGTAATACTATACTGTAATATAAACTAAATTTGTAGGTGTTACAAAAGCTAAAGCTGCTCAAGTGCGTTCCAATTTCACCTATCAATACTACAGCACAACAGCCGAAAATCCGTATGTGGAGCACTTAGCTCTGGTGTAAGTGTACTTTATAAAAAGATGAGTGAGATAAAACAAGAGTTTTTGCTATTATTGTGACATAATTATATTATAATACCCAACACAGTCACCAACATAGGGTGTTGCGTTTAAAAATGAACTTCTCTTTAACCTAATTTAATATAAGTTTATTTTTATATGTAGTAGAGCAGGGGGGTTACAGTAAACAATCCATTACTTGCTTTAAATTATTCATCTTAGGTATCTCTGGTTAACCAGTACTGGCATTAGTGATAGAATGTTTCATGGGGGCCCCCGAGTGCCAACTCAAAAGGTAATTTAATAGTGTTGTAACATTAAATTATTATTTCACTAAATGTCCCTCATGGGCTAAGCATATATATGCCTACCAAATGTTTGTACTTTTTTCTGTTCTGTAGTTACTGATTACATGTCTGAGTGCACATGTTGTTTGCCTAGTCTGAGCAATTTTGCAAATTTCATGTATTCGCTTTCAGTGGCTTTTGGAACGAACCAGATGGAATCTACGCGGTATGAACAATATAACAGATGTTCCTCGTGAGCTTCAAGCTACAACTGCTAGGACTGTAAAGCTAAGTTTGGCTCATGTGGCTGTGCCTCTCTTGGGGTGGGTGTCAGGTGAGGGGAAATATTTATATACTACAAGGTGACCAACCTAATATGGATTATATTTCTGAGTGCCAGTGCTTTAAAATTTAACATTCTTGAGTCAAGCACTATAAATTTTTAGTAGCAAAACTTTTGTAATTTTAGAGTTTAACAAAACTCTATGAGAACTATAACAATCCACCTCTTTATCTCATGTAATTGTACATTGTGATTCCTACTCTGTGGCTCTAGAAGTTGCAAACTATTACTATAACCGTATTAGTTGCATAGATATCCAGGAACCAAGTACTGGAATCCACCAGTTAGTGCGACAACAAAGTCAGAATTAATGCGACTGATCAATTGGAATTAGTTCGAATACACTAGGAATTAATGCGACAGAGTAATAAGAACTATTTCGACAGCTTTTTCTGATTCAGAATGAATTCGACACGACATAAAAAATACCAAGAATTATTCCGACAACACATGCAGAAGAGTCACAGTGGTAGTATTATGTAAATATTTGATGCAAGCAATTTAATAGGTATCCTTATATTTGAATAATAGTTGGTCATTAAGTATAGACGGTAGGGCATAGTTAATGCGACAAGTTCAGATTGAAATTCTCCAAAACCATGAAATATGAATTAATTCGACTAGATATATGAACTGGAACTAATGCGACTACACAATATGAACAATTTCGACTTTTATTGTAGGGATTATTTCGACATTTTAAAATAGGAAATATTTCGACACTTTAAAATAGGAAATATTTCGACATTTTTAAGGACTTAGGACTTAGTTTGACATCTTTAATATTAATAATAATAGGAACCATATTAACCAAATTAAAAAGTGTTTTTTTTTGTGTGTGTTGTGCCTTACACCCAGTAAGGCAGAACACACAGTATTGGTATTGGTATTCTGTTACTGGCTTCTATCTTAGTACTATAAAATAAATTTGGGTGGACTCAATTGAATAAAATTTGTAAGGTTAGTAATACCAGTAATATTGACCAGGAGCTAAGGAGCAATTATGTTAAAAATTAACCTATTCAGGGGATTACCTTAAGTTTTAACTACACTAATGCACTAAAAGTTTGTAGCATTTCATATTTACAAATACATCAGCAGAACACTGGAATATATTAATAAGATATTTTATATTTTATAAAACTACCTATTAATATAATTTATCCCCCTGGCAGCTACTGTGGCTTCATTGCATTATTGTCGAAATTATTCTGACTTTTTTATTCGGAATTGTGCTGTTGTGTATGGTGGTGTCAAATTAGTTCCAAATAACAAAAAGTGTCGCAGTAGTTCCAGTTTCAATTCGAATTAATTCCAATTGGATTGTCGCAATTATTCTGACTTTTTTGTCGCACTAACTGGTGGATTACGTATAGACAATTTATTATTATATAGTATATACTGTACAAAATTTAGGTTGTACAATATTATATGTCATTCTTGGAAATTAATCATTTGTGGTTACAAAATTAAATTACTTCTTTTGCAGCCATTTTGGTTTTTACTGGGCAAATTACTACTTATATTAATATTTAATGGATAAGCTTACCTTATAATGGTTTAGTTGTATATCATATTACTAATTTATAAATTACTCATAACAAATATTTATAATACTAGATGCTACTGTAGAAAGGACCAGGGATGTTGTATCCTAACAACATTCTTGTTAAAAAACACTTGTCGAAATAATTCCAATTAGAAAAGTCGCATTAATTCTGTATAAAACAATGTCGAAATTATTCAGATTTTGTAGTCGAATTTGTTCCAGTGCATTGATCTTGTCGAATTTATTCCTATTGGAGTCGAAATTGTTCCGGTTTCATGCTTTCGGCAAAATTCCTTCTAAATTGTCGCACTAACTCCGCGCTACCCCAAGTACTGTCTATTTAATGCTAATAGTATTTAAGTAATTTCAAAAATAGTATAGTTTTCCCGTTTTTTTATAGTTATGCAACAGTAACATGTGACTTAGTAATTTATAATAAAAATTGTTAACGTTTTACTTCATTCTGTTTCAGGACTTATTGTTGCTCTTGTTGTGGAAGCTCTACCAATGTCATTGAAGGCAATTTGGGAAAACGATTAGTGATATAAAGCCGGCTTTTTCCAAAAAAGAATTGTTTATTAAAATGTACTTAATTGTGTTATGATTCTTAGGTATAAGGCATAAATGATACAATATATTGTATAATATTTCCTGGTCTTTAATACCCACTTGCTTGTATTATCGAATGTTTCGCAACAAAAACACAAGTTAATACGTTGTTTGATAAAGTAAAAAATGTTAGTGCAGCCAAGTAAGAGAAGAGTATTATGAAGATTAGGGAATCAGTAATGAGCAAGTGAATCAAGGTTGAGTGATTCACGTTTTAGTACTGCGGAAAGAGCGCATCCTTGATTGATGGTGACCTTTCCGATGGAGATTGCACCGGACACTAATGAACAAGTTGGAGTGAATATATCTAACAGAAATTAATGATTTTGAAATTAAAAGAAAACGTGCGTATTGGCTAATGATGAGGGTATAAATATCTTTGTTTTGTTGCGTATAACTGCAACATGGCGGTACGATCGCGAGAGTGTTGTTAACTGGGAATTGACTAGTACTCACTTTATATAACAGCAATCACTCCCTCGTTCGTAGCGCCATCTATCGATTACAGGACGAAGACAGTAACTGTTCTCTCTTTATTGATGGGGGAAATATAATTACAGTAGTGCAAGCATTATTTTGGATTTTCTGGCTTAACTTGACAAACGTGTCACAGTGACTGTTCACTAAGACTTCTACATCCCGCCGAGATTGGTTGACATAAGTTGCAATAATCGCATATTGTTGGTTTGCGACTTTAATGCGATTATTGCAATGCCGACAATAGCGCGACTTTAAGGTAATGAGCGTCCGACAATAAGGATTCCATTTTCCTTATTGTCGCACGCTCATTAACTTAAAGACGCGCGCGCTATTATCGGAATCCGACAATAGCGGGACATGCACTGATGAGCTTGAGAATACGGGCATAATATCCGGTTAAAAGATGCCAATATATGATGTTTAGGGGTCTCCACACAAGGAGGAACAGGATACATTTTCCCGAAAAACTGCAGGAAAACTACCAGAAACTTCTTCTTTTTGCTTCTTCCTTTTTTGCACACAATGCCCAGCTTGCTGGGTAAAGGAAATAAAGTGCAGGAAAAATACCGAAAAACGTCATGCGAGAGATAAAGTTTTCCGGTAGTTTCTTTACTTTAACGTATAAACTGCCAATTTAGTACAACTTTGCAGATGAGAGTAACATTTATTGTTATGTTTGAATGCCAATACGCTGCACCAAACAAAGCACAATATTGGATATCATATATATGCATTCTTTAGCGCAGTATAATGGTATTACAAGCGAAAAAAGAAATTTATTCAATGTTTTTACGATTAAATGTGCTTTACAACCTGAGAAAAGGGATAGATATGGAATGGCAGAATGATCTCCGCACGACGTCAGCTAGTCACCCTAAATTGAACAGAAAGAGGTTTCTTTGCTTTAGGCATCGTCTACACGGGAATGAACTTGAAGAATGAAAAAAGAATTATTCTAGAATTATTCCTCCGCAAAGGAAAATAATTCCTCCTACTGGCAGGCCTTCTCTGCCTTACTTGCTGGAGGCCCGCCGGCAAAGGGAGGAATTTTTTTCCAACAGAGAAGAAAATAATTCTTGTGGAGGAGAATTAATTCTTTCACGTACTTCATAAGCTCAAAAAAGGAAAGAATTTTTCCGGAATAATTCTTTTTTCATCCTTATGTTCATGCCCGTGTAGACGCTCCCTTAGTGTTGGATTTTTCCGCCATTACTTTTTATAAACCTAGCAGAACCTTCTTTCCTAAGCAGAGCTGGCGGAGTAAAATAAGCTGTTATAAGAACTGCCTTCTCCATACTGTATATATTTTTATCTCAGTTTACAACATATGTAGCATAAAAGCTCAGTCTATTCGATATGGGACTCATACTGCGATATAGCCAATGCTGAATTAACTCAACGGCAGTTTATGCCGGCTTGAAGATATTGAACATATTATAAACCAGTTTGCTCTGTAATCACTGTAACATTATGGCTTCACTTTGCATGCAGAAATATCATATTTTCTAATATTGCATTAGCAAATTCACTGTACCTAACAAAAGCATTTATCAAGATATTTTTCGACATGCATTTATTTTTAGGTACAGTAAATCTGAATCTGCATCTAGAGTGGAGTTAATTTTCACTCAGAGAAAGGGACTGTCATGTAGCTGTATTATTTTATTGCCAGTCTCTTTTCTGTCGCAAAATTATACAAAGGGTGTAAGTTATGGATATGCAGGACCTGATCCGATAATTAATAATATCATACATGCACGAACTATAACTGTTATTAATTTTATAGGCCGTGTATACATGGCATTAATCTCTTAGGGGGTCCTTATTTATAATTTATATTAAGATGCTCGTAAGAATCGTAACGCCCAATTGTATATGACTGAATTAAGTGATGAATAATATAAGCGAATAATATAACATTCTCAAGAGTTTTTGAGCACCCAGCCGCACAGTTTCTTTCTACATGTAAAAATACCTACCCCGTATTAGATATCTATACCCTGGGAAGAGAATAGCGGAAGGAGCTTGGCTTGAGCAGCCGGTACGGGCTACTTTGTTTGCTCTTGACAGCTTGGTCAGCTGATGGGAAATTAAAGTTCCAAACAAACAGAGAGCAGAAGAGTGGAACTTTTTGCACTGATTAGAATTAATGAAGTACAAAGAAGGTAATCGAAAACCAAAAAGTTCCAGGTTCCGCTATTCTCTTCCCCATGGAGGGTACAGAACCTACCCCGTATACTCGTATAAACCGGTCCTGTTTAGTGGTGTATGTCACGTGCCTGAGTTACAATATATGTAATGGCCTTTTTCACTACATAAAAACCAGGGGGGTTCCCCGTTTGTATGTAGTGAAAATGCCATTGTAAATGAGACATGTCACAGTGGCAAGCACCATTACACAGGAAAATTTCTGCTGATCATTTTCTATTTTTTTGATGTTATTCAGTGTAGCTAAGATATGAACTGAACATATACATAGTAAGAATAATTGTTTTTTTATTCCAAAATATTATCACGGGTCACAAATTAAATTATTAACACTCTGCACACTCACCAAGCCTTTAGGCTGCTTACATTAAATCATTTATATCATTTACATATGTTAGTATTTAGTAAAGCAATCAATATAAATTATTACAATGTAGAGTTAATAGAAAAGAAGGAACAAAAATCGGCCTCAGGTGTTTGTGAGTCATAACATAAAACAAAACAAAACTTTGCCAACAAAATTTAACATTTCTCATTTCCTGAAGGGCTTAATATAAGCAAAAAAAGCTATAAAAAGTTTTGAAAAAAATGCTCATTAAAATAAATTTCTTTTTTCTTTTTTCTTTTTTCTTTTTTCTTTTTTTAAAGCTCTACATTTTATTATAGCAAGGAGAGACATCCAGTTGATAACTTTTCTAGCTGATAAAATCTTATGTTAGAACTAAATAACAATGGATAGTATCCTTATGAGGTTATTATATTTCCTCACGTTAGCAAATGTAATCATTGTAAGTAAGGACTGGTATAGATCTCATTATTGATAGTAAAAAGTATGCTTACTTCTTATATATTTCCCTTACTGTTTTATTTAATATTGCTATGTACAATAAAACAGCATAACAATTCTTAGCTATAACTTGAACATTGATTCTTTTTGTACACTTTTGTAATTTTCAATTATACTAATTTAGGCAACCAAAGACGAAAAAATTGATTGGTCCGAATATGGACCAATCATATCCCGGATTCATTCTCAAGTTGAGCACTGTCATTTAAAACTATATTTCCCAGAAGATGCAGATCCTCAAATAGGAAACATTGTGACAAAGTATTTGGAGGAATCAAATATGTAAGTAATTCTGTAAACACTACAATTATTACAATTTTACATTTTATGGTCTTAATAAATGCTTCTTTAATGTAAACTTTGAGTAATTTACATCTGGTTAGCAGATATGTATGGTAAATTAATTGATATTTTTCATTATGCTTATTAATGTGAAAGTTTTTAGACCATTCAAAATATTTGACACCCGCCTGTATGTTCAACTCTACATCCAACATTCAAACTATTCCGAATCTACAAAAAAGAGCATTAATGACTCACCTTTGGCTGAGAAGATCATTAGAGCAGGAAAGAACAAATGAATTAGTTTTCTGGCATGGATCTATGATCTAATTTTGTGAGGTTCATTTAACAGGATAAATAATAAAATATTTATAATATAAGATTCTTGGTACTGATTAGATGTAATTTTATTTAAATAATTTGCAATAGGTAAATGTGAGCACATTGTCATGGTACAGGGTGACCAGAAGAATTGGAGTCTAATGCATGAGTTTCTAAGATATTTCACCTACTTTAAAGACACAAACAGAACAGAAGGAAATCCTGTAAGATATAAATTAATCATTTGGGGCTCAAACAAGTTTTGTTGCATGAATGTCATGTGAATATGTAGGATCTTATTTGGAATTATATGAGAACCAATAAACATCTGCATATGAGAGTTTACACTATTTCTAGGGAATATAGGGCCTAAAGGGCAAGTTTTGTCTTCGGTAGAAATAATAACAGCCCTGAACAGTCTTATAAATATGGGAAAACTTATATTTCATTTTGTCTAAATGTATCATGACATTTATGACGATCGGTGAAAAATATATATATAAAAACATACAAGTAGGCCATTACATGACATCAGGACTGGTCTGAAGATGGTAAAATATTAATGAAGATTGACGATGATAATAATTGCAAACCAATCGCATATGCAGTTCATACTTTGAAAAATATACAAAAATTATGATTTACTATTTTCAGAGAAGACATCGGTTTGACTTCTTTACCATGCTTCAACCAACTGATTTTGGCTTGGGAACCAATGGCATGACACTGCAATTCTCAAAAGAAACCGATATCCTATCATCCAGGTTTTACTACAACCGTTGGATTATTGTCTGGAACAAATATAAAAGTAGTAAGATGCTTCAATTAGCCAAGATGCTCACAAACTACACAGTATAATACGTATACTTTCTTATTATCATATTTTCTCATAAGGCATTAAATTTAGTACGGCCAATTGTATTTTTTATTGTTGACATGATAAATTTAAAAAAATGCCAATATGTTAAAATATTTTGATTATAAATGGTACAGTCAATGCATGCCTGCATTCATTGAACAATAATTGATCTATCCTTTCAACATGCATTGATTGGTTTAATTTCATATAGCTATATAATTATTAATTACAGTTTACCTTCTACCAGCCCCCAACAGAACTGCAGCTGTACAATACATAAAATTATGTAAATACATGAGCAGCTGTTGATCTAAATGAGTTAGACAATGTATAAACTACATAAATATATATTTCAGAAGTTCCTTCTAAATGGCATGTCTTTGAAAAGAACCGCCATTATATGGATAATGGATTGTATAGATACATGGATTTGAAATTGACATTTAGTATAGACAAAAATAATGATATTTTGATTTGGCCAAGGAGAGATACACCCTTCTTTAATTTCAGAGTAAGTCTGGAGAATGTTTAATAGGTTTTAGGCAAATTAGGGGACTCCTTAATCAGGAGGATTGGGAGTCACTTTTCTGGGGAATATGCAAGAAAACTGCCGGAAAAGTACCAGAAAACATATTACATATTTATTTCCTCCTTTATTGCACACACTTCCCAGCTAAGGCGAGCTTGCTGGAGAAGGAGGAAAGATGCAAGAAAAGTACCAGAATACTACTTGTGCAAGAGGAGATTTTCCAGTAGTTTTCCTGCATTCTTCCTAATCCTGCATGCACTCTTCCTCCCAATCCTGAAGGTATAGGAGCTGAGAAAAGTGATATATATGGAATGGCGGTTCCAGTAATAGCTCTCAGTGCAATGCCAGCTAGTTACACAAAATCCTGAGGAACGATGTTGCTGAAGTACTGGAGAATAATCACAATTTCAGTACTTCAGCAGCCTCTTTCCTCAGGATTTCGGATGACCAGCTGTTGTCAGGCTGAGAGCTTCAATTCCTTATTGATCCCTTTTCTCAATGTAGGAGGTATGCGCAAGTTAGAGCTCTCCTAGACAGAAGTAAAAAGGCAAATATTAAGAAGTTTTCCGGATATTTTAGGTAATGCATTCATGTTTGCTCAAATTTCAGGACCCAATAGACTTTCATGGAGCAAATATATTTCATTATTCTATTAATCGAAAGGGCCAGCATCCAGTAGAGCATGGCTTCCAAGTGATGATTAAAGCTCTTAATGGAGTTTCACAAAACCTAAACAAGTAATTGAAGGATGAAGATGACTAGTTTAGATTGTACAATATTAATGAATATTTTGTTAATGAAATATTTTAGAGGAATAATGCAACCAGTACACCTCAACACAACTATGACAAAAAAGGTAATATAATTTTACCCAATGACACAAGCCCTTTTGATTTTTTTTAACATTTGCTATGTGCATCCCTTTTTATATATTTTAGAGCCCTACCTTTTCAGGTTCATAGCAATCGCACGCCGCAAATGGGTAATGTGTGGCAGCTCTTTGGAGAGCAATTGAAAAATACCACGTGCCGGGCCTGGGATTCAAACCCCGGGCCCCTTGCATGGGAGTCACGCACCATTCCGCCACAAGCTTCCGCTCCCTTTTTGATTTATTTCTGCAAGTGGTAGAATGTAAATTACTTCCCAAAGTCCTCTGCTTCCACAATCATTACCTATTTTATTTTTCCTTCGTTGTTTAGTGCCACCATACGCAGCTGTTAATCTTTTTAGTATTTTGTGCATCTTGAAAATGTACGTATTAATGGAGATAAGGACATTTTTCTCTGTTTGGGAATTGCAAAGATCGTATAATATATTGAAGGGCCTAGGGGTAAAACAAAAGGCAGAAAATGCATAGAAAAATTGAAATGGTTCTAAACACCTCATATTACATTAAACTTTATTTGAGGACACTAAATTGATGTTTCGCAAACCTGGTCTCACTGAGGGAAAGAAGGCACTGTTGTTTTGCCGCTAAAAATTACTTGAGAACAATAAATTGATGTTATTGTTAGAAATACGAACATCACAATATATTATAGGCTACAATAATCAAAGTACTATATAATTGTTAATACCTCTGGGCAGAAGTTCCCCCACCTCACAGGGGTGAAAGGGGCACACTGCACTGTCCATAATAGAGGATAAGCCATACGGCAAACTGGTGAATGAGCCCAAAAGGGTTGTACTCTGGAGAAACCAAAAACTGCAAACTAACAGTTACTGTAGTGACAATTAGGCTAGAGGCAATCCAGTAAGTTAAAAAAATTATGTTTTGCAAACCTGGTCTCTCTGAGGGAAAGAAAGAAGGCACTGTTGTTTTGTATCTAAAATTACTTGAGAACAATAAATTGATGTTATTGTTAGAAATACAAACATCACAATATATAATAGGCTACAATAATCAAAGTACTATATAATCGTGTATTTTAATAGGTCTTTTGCTGGCTGTGTCTTTGTATTGAGCTGTGAAGCTATATATCTATTGCAATATTTTGGTCCAAGCATTTCTATCACCTTGGGTCCAAGTTATGTCAATAATACGACTTCATATTATGTTTTAATCATTGTAACTTCTTTTTGACAGTAAGCAGGAGGAAAAGGGCCAAGAACTTGTCCTCTAATTAAACGGCAAAAATACTTGATTAATGCATAAATTAAGTATTTAAATGTGCCAAATGGCCAATGCTAACTATTGTCTGTATGACACTAATCTTACAGAATAATTTACCTCCAGCCTTCTACATATGTTAAATAGATAATATTAATACGATTAACTTCTAGAAACAGCTGCAAAGAGGACAAATTTTGTCAATTTCTTTCATAGCCCACATTAGTATTAACTACTCAAAATAACTGACTTTCTTTGCAGTATTCGTTCACTCTTTACTTCAATCCACAAGACTACACAGCCAATAAAGATGGAACTGTGCCACTGGATATTTTGATTATGCCGAGCAATGGAAAGACGCAGGTACTGTTAAGGAGATATGTAAATAAAGGCAGCTAATAGAAATATGAGTTAGAACGTAATTTCCCTTCCCGGCGAGCCCCGCCATGCAGTAATTAACTGACTGTTTTGGATTTTTTGTACAAATAGGTTCTTGCATGAATCAATCATATTAGAAAATTATTTCTTTTTGACTGGGAACTACTAAATTTTTCTTTACTATTGACTTCCATGCTACGTGTAGCATTCTCTGCTTCATCGTTTCTTAAGCCTAGGGTTGACAATCAAAGCACAGGCAAACATTGAAAAACGCTACTTTTCCTGTGCATACTTGTTGTTTCTTTGTAATATTAACAATTATCCATCTCGTTCTGAATGAGTAGAATTTGTTTCTCTATGTTGTTGTAAAAAATTATATATTAATAGTAATTTATTTTTAAAATTGCATGCTGAATTTTTGTTATGTAGACCCTACCCTTAATTCAAATAGCCAATCAGGATGCAGTCACTGTGTTCCGCAAGTGTTAAAAGCGATTCGGTCGCGCGCATCCGTAATTGGCGCCAAAACCGAGCCGATCGGAGCGGATCGCGATCGGTCGAGGGACTGAGTTGCTTCCTCTAGAGCAA
>LR141697.1:0-11956 GCA_900659605.1 Tisbe holothuriae | reverse complement strand
AAAATTATGATGTTCATTCCGATTCTTTCAAAATATTCCAGCCTCGATTTGCCTCAGTTCACCGGTAAGGGTTGACATGTAAATGCCAAAAAATGTAACCAAATATGCTGATTATAATGAAATTTAATAGTGTTTGTGCTTGTAATGATGTAAAGAAACTAAGTTAAGATTTAATTGATAAGACCAATTTAAAATTTCTTTTTAATAATTCTTGTCACAAAAGTGTTCAATATACACCGTAAATATCCTTTACAAAACAAAAACGAAAAGTGTGCTTTGACAGGCATGTATGAGGCCGCTGAGTTCATGCAGTTTTTCGAAAGCACTTAGCGCGGGAAAATTTAAAACAAGATTGAAAAAGGAAAAAGTATAACAGAAAACAATATTCTATTTTACGAGTACTACTTGTATTTCGAATGTAATGATAACTTGATCAGCTATTTAATTAACTAGAATACTAAATATCGAATGATTATAATCTGTCAACAGATAACTTAACAAATGTGTACTAATTTGAAATCGGACTCTTAAATTGACTTCACTTTCCAACTCTTTTCAAAACTCTCTGCTCTGTCCATATTCGATACTTTAGCACCTCTATAATGACAAGAATATTATATTATTACTGTAATCAACTTGAAGCCGGCAGGATTGTTGACCACTGCAGGATTCACCCTTGGCGAGGGGATGGACTACTACGCTTGACGGAAGAGGCTCCAGCAGAGATTGATCCGCTTCTGCTGGCATTAGGCGGTAGTAAGGCAGATTTCAACGTGAAGGTGACTATTTAAATTTTGCTTAATATATGTCATGATTAAATGGTTAACATGGCGTTATATCCCTCTTATGCATTGATTCTGATAGATTGAGTTTACGGATGAGTTTCGTGGCATCTACACAACCCCGTACTGCACTTTTATCCGTGGACCATTGGATCTCATGGATTCGACCATTGTGCAGGAGTGGTAAGATTAATCAAAAATCATGCAGAGGGATCGGTTAATAAATTACAAAATGTATATTTGCCAATTAAAAAATATTCTGGAGTGTTATTTGCTAATATATATAATAAGATTAATGTTTGTAGTCTACTATTAATTTAGGAATGTTCGAGTTGCCACAAAGGAGGAGACGAAATGTATTTGAACAATATTATATTTTATATGTCAAAATTATATCATTTACGTCTGTTTATTACAAAAATATAATGTATTTGAAAGCGCATTAAATTTAATATTAATAATAAGATTAATGCATGGGCCGGCATTGCCATAGGAATTTAGGATTGATAATCAATGTAACGCAACAAGACGTAACTGCAAATATTACGGTGACCGGCAAAAAATCCTCCAAAGTTGCTCCCTCAGCTCCTTCTCGTAACCGCACTGTTTTTTTAATTGAGCTCAGGAGCTCAGTCATCCACAATCTGTAAATCACATAATTCTGCCTAAGCCTTCGGGTCAAATTTACCGTCAAAATTTGGACCGCTTGCCGCTTGCGCTTGGATAAGTTGGATATTTGACCTGGAGTCCTGGAAAGGGAACTGTGAAATCCTAAGATCCAGTTCCAAGATTTCCTTTGGTGCCTGGTGGTTTACCCCTCATATTCCGTTCCCAACAAGTCTGGTCAAGATGCCCTTCACCTACTTCCACTACACTCATCCCTTGGGCCAGCGGGGCATTGAGAAGAGCGGCAAGATCAACGCCACCAAGTACGATCGCAGAGTCACAGGAGTCTTCCTGACCAGGATCCCACCCTATGGTGAGACCGAATTATAATATTATGGTGGAGACATTGATTACTTTCAATTATTGATAATTTCAGCTGGGGTGAGGACCATTCTGCGGAACAACTACAAGCAAGAGAACGATTTTAAGACGGAAGTGACCGCCCTTAATCATCTATTCAACGCCTCCTATGCCATCGTGGTATAAGAACAATTAGAATCCAACTAGGAATAGTTTCTATGCACAGTTATCCCACAGATTGATTTCACCGAGTTGGGTCACTCCAGGATCCAGCAGGTCATCCATCCGGTTGGGAACAGTGAGTTCTGCTTCCTTGCCGAGGAGTCGCTCGATCTCAGGGACACGGACATTGTCAGGAAGTGGTGAGCAAGTGAATCCGTTTCAGCATAAAAAAAATTAATTTCGATATTCTACTGTAGGTACTTCACCCGTGTGACCCGGCCGTAGAAGGATCAGCTGCAGCAATGTTGAGATAATGAAGGCTTGATTTAAGTATTCCTCAAGTAAGGAGAACAAGTGGAGAGCAGCTGCCTTTGACAATGTTAAGGCGAATCTTGATGCAAGATAATATTTTGTTATGAAACTATATAAAGAAAGTTGACTTGAATGTGTGATGCATTATCTGTTTAACTCTGCTGACATTGCATTGGTAACTTATCGTCGGAAAAATATACAATTTAACTCGAGCGCCAAGGAATCTGCCTTAACTTCCTAATAACACCTAGTTTTAGTACTGTGGTCGCGGCTTGCAAATATATATTTTTTAACCTTTGATTACTGAAAAACCAGAGGTTAGCATATATTCCTACTTTTATGATAAAACATTCTTCTTTAATCCAAGTTTATGTGGCGCTCCAAAGGGAATCTCCCTTCCAATCCTGTGCAATCCTCCATCCAAGTGGTCCAACTAAAGAGTATGTAGATAAAAAGAGGCGACAATACGCCTACGTGGGCAGGTTGAGTATTTTAATGCCTAGTTGGCCTGTCTGAGTAATTTTTTCGTGACAAAAAAGGAAGGAAAGTCGCGACAAAAAGGGAGGGCACTGTATTCTTAGCTTATATATAAGCTTTTTGAAACACCTCATTACATCATTCTCAGTAGCTCAGTGTGTAACGTGATGGCATTGGAGTCTAAAGGTTGTGGGTTCGATCCCCGTCCGTGTGCATTGTTACATACTTTTGCCAATCTTTCCCTAAATTTTTCCTGTCAATGTGTTCTCAAAGACATGAAAGTGTTTTTCTACTAAATTTATTTTAATTGAGGCAAGTACTAAGTAGCAATTAAGTGCTATTTAATTTTCTCTATATATTTTGTCTGGTCATTCTATAGATGCCAAAAAAAGCTTCCAGTCGGCGATAACTGACATGAATACGGAATCCAAATTAGTGTGCATCGGGAAACCTTTTTTACTTCCCGACCAATGGTGCCCTCCTGCTTTGTCCTCAGATCATGAGGTCGAAACGGAAAAGCAAAAAATGATCATTATGCCGCATAAATATGATATAGTTGTTATTTTTTGTTGTGTCAAAGCTATGATAATATTAATTATATAATTGTTATTGTGTATACATTATATATTAACTTTAATATTAAATTAAAATGTATGTTTATAATGTCATAATCTTGTGTTTTTCTCTCAATGTTTCGACCTCATGATCTGAGGACAAAGCAAAGAGGGCACCAAGCGGGGGAAAATGTATTGGATGCTTTTAAAGGTTTTGAAATGTTACATTGACAGTTATTCAAGGCCAGTAAGCTGACGAGGAATCGAAGGTTCTCTATGACGTTGGCCTCTATTTCTTTTTCATGCACTCAGTACTTTTCATTGTGCTGAGGGAAGCTCAGGAAAAACAAACGTCGAACATTTGTCGCCTCTTTTTATCTAGAGACTCTTTAGGTCCAACAATGATTACATAGCTTAGTGGTGTAATAATCAGTGGCGCTCAGTCTGAGTCGTTCGCATTCTGTAAAAAGTGTAAATTACATTTTACACTTTTAGCCGAATACTGAGCCGATTAAAGCTCAGTCGCGAAAAAAAAAACAATCCCGTCGCCTGTATTTTGGCGGGCAATCCGGGCAGGGTTGTCAGATTGGGCTATTTCGAGAATCTGGAACTATTTTGACCTTCTTGGGGACTTAAAAAAAAGTCTGAGGTAGAAATCAATGTAGAAATAAAATGTTATTTTTTTCTCTGTTTGGCACCATTTAATATTCTTCTTTACTTTTTGCCCTTTTGAAAAAAAATTGAGCACTTTTTCTCTATATTTGTCTGGCATCCCTGATTCCCTGTTGACTGGCCTTTTCTTCGATTTTTAATTTCTCTCTGAATCTGTCGGCCGTTCTGCGACTTTTTCCGTTAAGCTGGTTAAGAGCTATTCTGGCCAGGAAAGAGCCACCAGGCTGACCCCTTTGCCTTCAGAAGTCGAGATGGCCTTCACGAGCTTCTCGTACACCTACTTTCACTACACTAGTGACAAGGGCAAGCTGGGCATCGAGGAGAGCGGCAAGATCAACCCCAGCACGCACCAACCCATGCCCATGGGAGTCTACCTAACCAGGATCCCACCATCTGGTAAGACCCCCTTTTATATAACCTTGGTAAAGGTTGTCTTTATGGTCATAACAATGATTTAATTTTAGCTGGGATGGAGATCATTCTGCGGAACAACTACGGAACAAACCTCAAGTATTGGACTGAAGTTATCGACAAGGAACATTACATAAAGGCCTCCTATGCCGTCGTGGTAAGAATCTTTGAATAGAGCTGCAGCTCAGAGATTGGAATTTTACAGTAGCTTTAATTCCACAGCTTGCCTTCACCTTTTTGGGACACTACAGGATCGCGGAGTGTACGCCCACGCTTACGGAAACCAATCCATGGGAGAGCGAGTTCTGCTTCCTTACCAAGGATTCACTCGATCTCAGGGACACGGACATTGTCAGGAAGTGGTGAGTATAAAGGATTATATGGAGAACGTGCATTAAAGAAGCTCCCTTTTTCCGCTGTAGGTACTTTGCCCCTGTGACGAAGCCGTAGATGGAGGTCTGATTCAAGTATTCCTAAAACATGGTGAACCAGTGGAGTGACGAACCTTGATGCAAGATTTCATGCTATGTATTGTTACAAAACTATTCGAAGAAAATACTTTAAAATACAATTGAACATGTAAAAATGGAGACCATGAATATTTTTGCTCGCCTTGCAATGAAGAGTTTTCCAGACGCACCCAGCTTTGCTACTGATCATGGATCCAGATGGGTCCATCCATACATGAAAACGCTTGGGGGGGGGTCCCAAATTTTTCATGTATGGGTCCATCATCATCCATGCTACTTCGTGATGTGATACTGTTCGTCAGCTCTCCTCGCCTGCTCTCCTCGTCTCGTGGGGAGGAGCGGACGGGCAAGCCAGGCAGACCGACCGCGAGACGAGGAGAGCTGAGGAACAGCACATCTCCAATTGATTCTCTGTCTGAATCAGGGTCCCCGGGTTATACGTCTTGTCAAAACTGGAAATTCAGTCTACGCTCAGCTTTGATGCCATCGAACCGATGTTTGATGCCTTTGAAACAAAATTACTAGCTCAGTAGCTCGGCTGACTACAATGTCTACAATTGCCGCCAGAGAAACACTGTTGCCACACGAGACTGGACTGACAGGTCGAATTCAAACGCGTCAGAAAAAAACCCGAAGTTATCTAACTGAAAATGCTCTAATAACCATTCTTAAGTGTCTCTGGTCTCCATCAGTTCTATACTTCTCCAGCCTGAGACGTGACAGTCGTGACTCGTGACTCCATAAATGCAATGCCGACTTACTACCATTACACAGACGAGCCCGGCGCGAAGGGAATCCTGCAGACGGGCCACATCAGGCCTTCCAGCGACAGTGCCGTAGACGCCCTCTTGGGAGTCGGCGTGTACTTGACCACGTTGATGCCACTTGGTAAGAGATATTATGGCATGTCGTGAAACAAAATGACGCTTCATTCCTGCATGCAGCTGGCAAGCCCTTCATTCTCCAGAACAACTACGGCCACCGGGGATCGAACGTTTCACGCAGGGCGGACTATGCTGTCGAGGTAAGGTGCTGCTTAAAAGTAAAAATGCGTATTAATGGACATTTTCTGCCTTCAGATTGACTTCGTTGACAGCAGGCGAGTGTTGCAAGCCGTCAAGTGCAGCCGGAGCGTGTACTGCTACTTCGGCGAGGAGCCGCTCAACCTTCTCTCCAGGGACATTGTGAGGCACTGGTGAGTGGAGAATGGCATTACTCTCTGTATATTAGATCATTATTAAACGTTTCTGCTGTTTGGGTTTCAGGCAGGTCCTTTCAGTCCCCTGAAGTTAAATTTTTTGAAGGCCCTGAATCAACTTTTATAGGCTGTGAATATTCTGTTTGACTGACAATAATTAATTCTCTTCAAAATGCAAATTATGTGCAATTAAAAAGATAAAATTATGTGCAATTACCTTTTTACAGATAAAATATTTCTGGTTCAAACAATAAAAATCGTCAATTTATTAAGCAAAACAATGTTCTAGTCTGTGATTGCTCAAACCTCTGTTCCAACTTGAACAGAACATCCCGGTTCATCTCCGTGATCAAAACAACTCCCAGAGAACAAAGAAAGAAATAAGGAAGCGTCTTTTCCACTTGAAATTGGAGCCGTCGCTCTCGTCTCACCAGACCGGCTGCTGGAGAGAACGGACGATAAGACGACGACGGAGAAACTGTTCTTGTCGTCAAGCAGGGGAAGAATATCACTGGAAGATGTTGTTTACATAAAAGTATTGTATCGACCTCCACTGGAGCTAATAGAGCAGCCGCTGGGGTAAAATTATGCGCCCATAATTTGAGACAAAGAAACGACGTTGTAGGATCTGCCTTTACAGTGCATTTGTTGATTTGTGCTCGCAGTTTAAACAGAAAAAAAACTTGTCCGGCTTCTTTTTCTTCTTCCTTCCTTCCAAAGTTCACTCTTTGCCTCAGTTGGACGGGAGACTGAGCGAGAAAAATCCAGTTTCCGGCTGAACACCAAACGACAAACAGCTCGCAAACGTCACAGAAAAACGCCCTAGTTGCCAACGACGATGCGCCTCCTCCTGGCCCTCGCGGCCACCCTGGCCTACGCCAGCGCCACCACGTTCACGGTGGGCGGCGACCGCTGCACCTGGGGACCGCACTACTGGTGCACGTCGTTCAAGGAGTCGCGCGAGTGCGGCGCGACCACGCACTGCATTGAGAACGTGTGGTCGCAGAAGGTGCTGCCAGAGGATAACGACGACGTGTGCACCGTGTGCAAGAACATGGTCAAGGAGGCCAGGGATACGTTGAGGTCTAATGAGACGCAGGTAAGGAAGTTTCTTATTATCTACATATATTTAGTTAATGTTGGCAATTTTTCTTTTTCCCAAAACCTGTTCTTCCATTAAAAATGACTCATATTGCAACAGATAAAGGCTTTATTTGAATATTATTTTCTCATTCCAGGAAGAGCTGAAAGAAGTGTTCCACGGCTCGTGCAAGCTGATCCCCGTGACCATCATCGCTGACGAGTGCATGAAGCTGACTGACGAGTTCATCGTGGAGCTCGTAGAGTCGCTGTCATCGGAGATGGATCCTAACCTTGTCTGTGCCACTGCAGGTGAATAATTATTACTGCTCGTATATACACTCGATTGTCATATGACTTAGCTCTTTCTTACGCCAATAAATTATAATCCTTTTCAGGTCTCTGCAACTCTGAGCGCATCGACGCCATCCTCTCCCACTACTACCTCACCCACCCGCGCACTGCCCTCAACACCGAGTGCTCCGTCTGCCAGACCCAGTCCGCAAAGATCACCGACCAGCTGAAGCAGCTGCCCTACGATCAGCTGCTGGACAAGATGCTGGAGGCGTGCGGTTACATGGGCTCGTACAGCGATGCGTGTCAGATGGCCACGCTCGAGAACTTTGACATGATCAGGGGGTCCATTGCTGGGATGAGTGAGCATGATTTGTGCCACATCTCTGGGTTGTGTTCTGAGACTATTGCCGAGAATCTGGTAAGTTAATCAGAGCTGCAGCTAGCTGTCGTTTGCTAATTATGTTCCATTTAGGTATCTGTCCCCGCCTCCGAAGACGACCTTGAATGCGAGTTCTGCGAGAAGGTGATCCAGCACTGGGTCGACACGTGGACGTCCAACACCACGGAGGAGGAGTTCAAGACCGTCCTGGAGCAGCTGTGCCACAAGCTGGACGCGCCGGAGAGGGTCGGCCACTGCGTGCATATTGTCGATGATTGGTACTTGCCCTGGTTTAACTACCTGCTGCACGAGATCGACTCCAATGCCATCTGCAAGTTTGTTGGGTTGTGCGGAAACGGGCAGTTCATGAAGGTGAGATGATGCATGGGAATTGTATCGTAAATAGCTCTATAACTCAATGACACTCTTACAGGTCTCTGACTTTTCCTCCATCACCATCATGCTTGACCACGAGGAGCCTCAGCGCCGTTTTGACGAAGAGAACGAGGATGAGCTTGTGCACATCCCGCTGACGAAGCTCAGTCCGGCCATGAGGCTGACTGGCGACGACGAGGACTTCCAGAGCAACTACATCGGGGCGACCGAGGATGGAGAGGATGAGGTTCAGGCAACCCGTAAGTTCAAAAGGACCAATCATGTTGAAAAATTAACAATTCATTTTTCACAGGTCTGATTGGCGGCTACTTCGTTCCCCAGACCGCGATCGAGCTGAACAAGCCAGGCTGCGTCATCTGCCAGTACGTGATGACTGAGCTGCAGGAGGCGATCGGCGACCACAAGACTGAGGAGAAGATTGAGGCTGCGCTGGACAAGATCTGCATGAAGCTGCCTTCTTCTGTCGAGGTAATTATTATTTAACGGTCCAAGTTAAACCACTGTGGATCATATGCTTTATTCTTCCAGGACCAATGTGAGAACTTTGTCTCCACGTACGCCCCTGCCCTGGTCAAGATGCTCGCCCTGGAGCTCACCCCTGATGAGATCTGCGAGCGCCTGTCTCTCTGCACGTCCAACCTGCTCGCCCAGCAGGCGGCGCTCCCACCTCAGCTGGCCGTGATCAGGCGCAACTCTGACAACTGCGCCCTGTGCGAGTTCGCCATGAGCGAGGTGTTCTCGTTCCTTAACGACACAAACGATCAGGAGATGGTTAAGAACGTGCTGGATACGATCTGCTACCACTTGCCGGGTAATTAATTATAGCACTATGTTCTTGCATTCCATTACTGTTTGTTATATTCCAGGCAAGTTTGGCAACGAGTGCGAGAAGATGGTCGCGGAATACGCCAACACCATCATCGACGTGATCGTGAGCGGCGCCGACCCCGAGTCCGTCTGCTCCGCCATCCAGCTCTGCAGCTCCGCCCCGAGCCTCATCTCCACCAACGACCAGAAGTGTGTCCTGTGCGAGTACGCGGTCACCACCCTGGACAAGATGGTGACGGACAAGCAGAACGAGGAGCAGGTGAAGGAGGCGCTGGAGAAGCTCTGCTCGTACCTGCCGTCGTCCATCAAGGATGAATGCACGACGTTTGTGGACACGTACAGTGACATGCTGATTGAGATGATTGCCAAGGAGATGACTCCGGATCAGGTAACATTTTAAAATGTTCGAAGCTGATCTTCATTGGCGAATATAATTGTCCTTTTTAGATCTGCCAGGCTCTCGGTCTTTGCCCGAACTCAGATGGCGTTTACGCCGTCACCGTTGAGACTGATGATGCCAGCGAGCGTCCGTATTGCACACTCTGCGAGTACGCCATTACCGAGGTCGACAAGATGATCACCGATCGGAAGAACGAGGAAGAGGTTCGGAAGACAATTAGACGACATAAGAATAGAGCCGGATTCCTTATGCCGTATGGACCGGGAGTAAAGACACGTTCTTTAACCAATTTTTCTTTATAGGTCAAGCACGCTCTTGACGCCATCTGCTACGAGCTGAGCCAGCCCATTCAGAAAGAGTGCGTAGCCATGGTCAACAAGTACACGGACCTGATCATTGAGATGTTTGTATCCGAGTACTCGCCGGAGCAGGTCTGTCAAGAGTTGCATCTGTGCGCGAAGGCTACGGAAGAGAGCCAAGAGATGATGACAAATGAGCTGCCGAGTGGGTTTGAGGAGGTATCAATGGAGGATTCGGAAGAAGAAGAAGACACAGTGGGTGCAAGCTAGATTTAATTAAATTATCAAGTATAAACTGTTCCTCCTTTCAGACTGGTCTGGTCTCCGAGAAACCACTGTGCGCCCTCTGCGAGTTCGGCATGTCCGTCCTGGAGAAGAAGCTTGTAAACAACAAGACCCTGGACATGGTCGAGCACATGGTTCAGATGGTCTGCAGCTACCTGCCGCGCTCCATCGCTGAGCCGTGCGAGGACTTTGTTGATGACTACGGCGATGAGATTGTGCACGCGATCGTCGATATGGAGCTCGACCCGAAGCAGGTGTGCGCGCAGATTCAGCTCTGTGATGTGTCAAAGCCAAGGATGGGTAAGTTTATGAAAATTATCGTTTTGTTTTTTGATTAAAATCATTTTATAATACTTTTTATTTTTGGCATCGCGTTTAACCCAGGTTATAATAAGAAAAGGCTTGAAAAAAGAGACATACACAGCCTTGCATTTAACCTATTTCTCCGTTTCAGAACCTGTCCTGGTAGGCGGCCGCCGTTGCAGCTGGGGCCCGGCCTTCTGGTGCGCCTCCCGCTTCCACGCCACCCAGTGCAACACGATCGAGCACTGCGAGCAGAACGTGTGGAACAAATGAAAATTAGCTCATCGAAAGCGATATTTATGTCAGCCTAAGCAAAAAGGCAGTTCTGAAATTAGGGGAATAACCCGTCCTGAAAAGATATCTCAGAAACAAGTGTTACTCAATAAGATTAATAAAAAACTTGATCTACTCTATGATCTTTGCTGACCCTTTGTAGGAACGAGTTGAGTTATAAGACGCCACATTTCTTGAATATGTCTGCTCTGCAGCTCTGGTATATCCCGAATTAAAGGATTTGTTAAGCTAATGTCGTACACGGCCGAATTACTACCAAACCACCTTGATTTCGTGGTCTACTTCTGTCTAGTATCGTACTAACACGACATCGGAGAAAAAGTACTTTCCTTAAGAAAAGCTGAAGACATTTTCAAACTTATTTTTCGGACAAATAAAGCAAAGTCTTCGACACCACCTGCTGTGCAGAATGTGCTTCATTCCTTTCCCCCTGCATTGAAACCCTTGACCTTTGATCGGAAGACTGAAAACAGCCGAACTATGGATTGTCCAAGGATATTGATCAGTTCAACAGTGAATGATGATTATAAAATCGGCCTTGACCAAACTGTTTTCCAGACTAGTAATGGCCGTTCTTTCTCAGACAGAGGAAGAAAGCTAATTCCTTTTATTTTCCCAGTCTCTCGATCGCTTTTTGTGTCTTTTGCTGCAGCAGAGAGGAAATCATTTGGAAACAACTTTATGCTGCAATCCATATTATGACGGCAGCAGTAGGACAAAAGTTTGTCATATAATTTTCACGCTGTGGGAAGTGAATAATTGTGTTTCACGTTTTGCGATTTTGAAACGAAATGTGCCAATTTGGAGAAGGGCAAACATATCTTAAATACAAATTTGCTTACCTTTTTGCCTTCTTAAGTCTTAACCTTTTACACCAGATTGCAATAAAATTTGCTAACAAGGAACCTCCTCTCATTTGCCAACCGCCCCTATTAAAATACCTTGCGAAAAAAGTTCATTCATTGTGGAAACCATCATTGTTCTGAGAGAGAAAAGTAAGAAATAATAAAACAACAAGGAGAGAAAGCAGAGCGCGAAACGCCTTCTTCCCTTCTTTATTCGCCCCCTCTTAAGTCAAAAAGCGTTACTACTTTGAGCTTAATCATGAGACGGAAATCAGTGAAGAGAAAAAGGCTCCCTAATGTGATCACTAAATGGTTAGTGGGTAACGGTTACAAAAATTTAGGATACATTATACAGTAAATTTTCTGCAATAATAATTGCTAGTTCAGCTATGCCAAGAAATTCTATACTAGGGAAATCAACCTTCCAGAGGTACACCATAACTCTGGATAGAAACATTTTACAGAAAAATCCTTTAAACCAGACATTCTATGCATGCCTTATAGGCTGGCTGCCAAACCACATGCAGATTGCTCTTACAGTACTTG
>LR141696.1:0-11955 GCA_900659605.1 Tisbe holothuriae | reverse complement strand
AAATGGCGCAATACCCCTTCTCAGTACGGATACAGATCCTGTAGTCCTGGCTGGACAGGTGAGTCGGTAATAAATAGCCATGTAATACTCAGAGTGTATGCTGATAATCTGGTTCAAATGGGAGTAAAGGTAAATAATTTGTATATTCGTTGCACTATGTTCGAATATTTAACACTAAGTTTGTGGACCATGCCTTCTTGGCCAAGCCATTAATGCTCTTAACTACTTAAGACTCACAGTTCCATCGTCGTTGGCATATGTGGTTGGCCAGTTGTAAGTGGAAACCACATTAGTGGGACCAGTGAAGTATTGGAGGCAGCCGGGAGGCCCTGAAAAATACCTTATAAGTTTATACAATCCTTCGTGTCCCATATTTGTAACATACCTGACACAGCCTCGCTTTCTTTACAACTATGCTGTAAGATAATAAAGTAGCTGTTAAATGACTTAATATTAGGTGTTCCCAGCCAAACACATAAATGTAAAAGTGCCTGCTTTATCAATGAGCATTTTTATATCCGCCAGAAGGGACTGCTAAAAGGTTAATCGAATTTGGCAAAAAAGTATACCAATAGATGGAGGATAAGTAGCCATAGAAGTTGTTGACTTGTTCAAAATTATGCCTTATTTAATGTGGGCAGGCCTGTGTTTGGCTGGGGTTTCCAAAGTGACTGTACCTGTGTAACGGCAATATCCCAGCTCCTTGCAGTTCCGGAACCTCTCAAATCAAAGGAGACCTTGTGACATTCAGGGGAAGCATCCACAATCACTGTAACATTGAGATGTTACATATTTTCTTCTTACTATGATACTGTTTATACACCATAATGTATATACACGAAATGCACTCCTCTTGGCCAGGGCCGGGAGGATACCATTCTTTACTGTGCATATATTAACGCAAATGACACAAGCTTACTGTGCTGTCCAGTGTTATATCCACAGATCACCGGTGGGGCATTCTTTCCAGGAGCGGACACTGTGAACGCATCAGTGACACAGTCGCCAATGGACCTAGCATTGGTTGAGGAAATAGCACCAATGGAATTGGTACCCACAGCAGGCTGAGCAATGTTGAATGTCTGTAACAATGATTTTATATTAGGAGTAAGTCTTGGAATAGTTATATTGAATTACTTGTTCAAGGACTTTAAAAACGACGAATATATAATACGTAAAATTCTATCTAACAGAAGATTCCCGATTTTTGTTCTCTACGTTTATGTACTAAACGCAAGCGTTACAAAAATTACATTTGGAAAGTAATCTACAGTAATTAAGGGATTTCCTCTCAGAAAACGTAAGTTCAGTCCAATTTAAAAGTAATTTAGTCATGCCTGACTAATCGGACTTGAGACTAATCGTGCGTTGAAGTAAAAAAATACAAAAACTTTTTTCAAACACGATCAACGGAAGAAGTTACACAAGACACTTACGGTAAAGTCGAGTTTAATTCTGCAAATATCATTGCTCGTGGGGCAGATTGTGTAGATGCATGGTTTGTTGGTCATGGGCTCGCTGGTGCTGCTAACGGTGAGGTAGGTGTTGTTGTCGGAGCTCATGCCGCCACAGGAGAGGCTCACTGAAAGAAAGGATTTATTATTTAGAACTTTGTTTTGTTTGACGTATAATTATTCTTCATTGGTGCGCATAGTGATATGGCTAAAATGAAACATAGGTACGGAAGTAGGTTTGTGCTTTAAGCAAAATTTGATTCCCAATCGTATAGTAACTGCCAACAAATATTTAGCGTCTGCAAGTTACTCTTCTTTCTATAAGAGTACATATAGCAAGCTTATTGCGATATTCAATATATAAAACGCAATACATTTGTGCAGAATAAAGTAATAACTCACCAATACAACAGACTCCAAACCCGTCGGCACAAGTTCCAGATGCGGAACCACCTAAAATATAGCATGTTAGGACCACACAAATATATTAAGGTTCCAGTATGTAATAACTTACCCTTATCTTCGCATTCATCCTCTAAAAAGAAAAAAAGTGGTTAATTTTGATGTTAATAATTGGTTATTATTGATTCTTACTTGTAAAACATGTTCCATTTCTACTTCCTGAAGCTCCATTACAAACATCATTCTGAAAAGGAATTTCCATTTTATATACACACTATCAATAGCTTGTCGCAATCTGATCGCGAATTATTTACTTACGGGAAAAGACACAATTTGGAAGAGTGAAAGCACTGCAAATAATACTAATAAAGTAACATCATTAGAAAACGAATAAGGACAACTCACATTTTCCGTCTCTTTTCTGCGTGGCATTCACACTCTTTTGCACGTTGCTCCTCCGCCGCTCAGAGAGAACTGTCGTGGTAACGAGAACAAGAAGGAGGAGGAGAAGTGGTAACGGAGGCCGACGGGACACTGAAAAGGAAAAGAGCGATGAATCCATAGAAATAAACAAGATGAGGGGCGGCATTTTGCCCAACTATCATGAGGAAATGAAGAAGTTCTGTGGCCAAATTTTTCAGTTCTGATAGTTTTGGTCAGGAACCTCTTTCTAATCTACTCATCCCCCATGTTTCTTTTCGTATGTACTATGCATAGCTATGCCACCCTTACTCTTGTTTGTTTCTACGGATGACTCTAATGAGAAGGAAATGAATGCCCTGGCACTTTGGCCCACATTTTACAAAATCTGCACCAATAATTTATTAGAAGCACTTAGAACTGGGGATATGAAGGGCAGTGGGCAGGATAAAGCAGCTAATTTGTTTAAAAAGTTATGCAGGGTAACGGTTGCTAGTCTCATATTGCTCTTTTTTCGTGTAAAGCGTGCGTCTATCTTGTATGAAAACATTTTTTTGCATATATTTTTTTTTAAAAAAAATCCACGATTTTATAAATCGAATGTTTAAACATACAAATTCGTTCTTTTTTGTTCTAAATGTGATTTGATATAAAATATTTCTGATTAAATACAAAGTTGAGTTGCTGCTAAAATCCGACTCCACTTGCGAGCTATAGCGTTGAATTTGATCCAGGGAAAGTACTCAAAGTAGTTTTATAAATTTTTGTGGTTAGTCAGATAAGCACTGAATCAGCTTTTATTTACTTTTGGTAAAATGCTCGTACGACATCGTAGCTTAGCTAAATCATTATGAATAAGGGGTTCACTATACGATTCGCTTATCGGGACTTTAAGTCGAATATTTGTCATTTGTATGAAGGCGTCATTGATTAGATGCGATAGAGACTCTTCAGTGAAGTAATTGAAATTTAGTTTTGGAAGTACTTACTGATAGCACAAATATGTCGAATCACTCACTCCTATCTAATAAGACGATTTTGCTAAACAGGCACCCCGCAACCCCAATTCAAGCCCTTTTATGCCTTTTTTTTGCCAAACATGCTCTCCAAGAAGCTAGACTTGGCTAGACCTACCTTCCGCATTTCCCCCGTGTCCGCACGCTGAGAAAACACCCGCGAAAAAATATTGTGCAGTTACGATAACCTGGCAAGAAAGTTGGCTCTGGAATGTATCCCAACGAAACTTCGACTGTACAAATGATAAGAAGTAAAAGGTGCCAACTATATTTGTTCTAATTCTATAAAGAGCTTTAAATAAGCATTCAAAAGAGTTCTTTAGACCCCTTATGTACATTTATAGTATCAATACAGATCATAAACGGATGTTAAAATTATTTGTGGTCTCTTCTGAAGAGTTACAATTTTGGCTTGAGAACCCATATCGTTTGGAGTTTGGACAGCCGACTTGGTTAAAGTTTGTAACAAAAATTGTATTGCTATATACGTAAAGATACATCATAGTAGAAGTTTATATTATTAATGACTTGTGTTACCATATTTTTTTATCGAAGTATCAGACAAGATATAATCTAAGCCATGAAATTCGGCCGAATTCCACGCATACTAATAAGTCATATATTGTGGTAATTAATGAGTTACGATAGCTACAGTGCACTTCTACTAATGTTATGCATGGTAATTAATGGGTAACTTTACTAACAGGAAGCTATTGTTTCAAATTGACACTCGTACATAAATACCAATACATTTTAGGGCGCGCCACATTTTAGCATACAATGTAGATCATTCCAATCGGAATAATATTGTTGAGCCAATCACACGTTAACATCGTCATTACTCGAAGTTTTATTCTTCTTTATCGAAGCAAAAAATATACCGTACACACGATTTATCCTAGTTATCCGGTGGATTATAACTACTCTTCTAATTATATATGCATTCTTTGCGAATATCTCAATGAGATAGAGTATTTCCGTGTAAAGTGAATACTTTGACTCGGTTTAATTTACATATAATAATAATGTTGTCGCATAATACTTTGGAATATATTTAATTTATTTTTTCGAAAGCGGAAACCAATCCAATTATTTTCTTAAATTTCAACCATGCGAAAAATTCTCCGGCGTGGGGTAATATCAATAAAAATTAACTGACCGGCAGAAAAAAATATATTTGCAAACAATTGTTGTTTTATTGCTGAAAATTAGTGTCTTGACTCAATATGTTGCGATATTGCGCTGGCTGTTGACAGGGTGAACCATTTCAATGAAAATGTGACATTATATTTGTTCAACTGAAGTAAACCAGCCATTCAGACACGGATTGGTGCGAAACTTGGCAAACTCTCAAACAATGGAAAAAACATAAATATATAATATTTATTCAGAGCACTTGCATTTGTGATTGAAATATAACTTTGTGATGCATTTTCTGCTATTCAAAGCTGCAAAGACTGACAAAGAGTACATTATGTATAAAACTGCGTATCATACATTCAAAGATAATGAAAACTGCACACCATGAACTATATAAATTACAAATTTTATGTATTCTGTAGCTGTAGCAGTTCATGTAGTAATATAAGTTTTACGTTGCCAGACATGTTTAAATATCACATTGTATGAACGGGTTCAACGTTTCAATTATTGTCTGAAAAAAGGTCTTTTCTAAATATTTTGGGCAATTTAGGTAGCCACGCCAGGTTTTTCAACATTTGCCGTTTGTACCATTTGGCATTTACTTCTTAATTGAAGAGTATTTGCACAGTCCGAAAACGAGGACATAAACTGTCCCAAATTTCAGTTGTTACCAAAACGAGCAATTGTATTATTTTCGAAAACTCGCCTCAGATCATTCACCTACTCTAGACATGAAGGTGGCGAAAATATTCGCAAAATGGAACCATAATCGTAAAAACTAATGATCAGACGCGTTATTTTATTTGCAAAAAGTCAGCAATATTTTCCCTCGGGTAAATGTCTGTGCTAAATGGTTATTACTGGGATGTGGCGGAGATATTTCCTTTTCTGGACGAAAATTAATAAGCCTATAATTTGAGACGTCAAAAAAGCTAACTTTTTCTACGTAATTAATCATTTGTATTTTTGTATAGTCTATAATTATTATGTACGTATGTGTATAATTTTGGTTATGTTACACATTTTAAACATTATTATTCGATTTGTAAATTTATTATCTCAATATTTTACATGTAAAAATGGGGTCACAATGACAGCTACATATTACGACAATAACATCCTAAAATGGGATAATTTATACAATTTGAGAATGTAAATCAAATTGTTGGTTTGTTAACAACGTAGTTAATTGTCTTACATTAATGCGCACTTAAACAAAACTCAATAATCTATTGGAGTTCACTTCTCGTCATATACGTGTTAATCAGATCATATATTTTATATCAATATCTCATATATCAGGATTAAATAATTAATATTTTGACAATATAACACTGTAATCTACTCTAATTAAAATAATATATTAAAAAGAAATAGTTGGTTAATTAAAGCCGCCGGCCCTGAGCAATTTTACTGGCGAATATAAATGACATCCTATTTAATAACTTGGATTTATTTAGTATTATAATTAAAGAAGTACAATTATTTCAAACCTGGGTCAATGTCTTTTTAACTACCCCCAACGTAAAGGTAGCCACGCTCCCTCTCGAAAAAAGCTTAACAAAGTCAGGTAGTCGGGCATTGCCAATCGCTTTTGACTTAGCCTAAGCAAAAAGGGCTCGCGAAAAAAGGAAAAAGAGGGACGGATCATAGCAAAATGGATAATGCAGGTCTGGGATAGAGAAACAAGGAGGGTTCATTCTGAATAACTACACTTATTTTAAAAAAATAAAACTATTTTAGCGGCTTGGGAGAAATCATTCGCGAAATATGCCACGCTAGTTTCTTAACTGAGCAAGTCAGATGCACTAAAAAGTCTATAAATATAACCCCCCACTTGGGCTATTGGTAGTGTTAGTTCAGAATTTGTGCAACCATGGGTGAGTGAAATATACATTGATTATTAGTTTTACACTTAAGCTTTCCACAAAAATTGTGCATGTGTTACTCATACAATAAGCTCTTTAAAGGTAAGTTAAAGAGCTATTGTAGATAGGAGCACCTCTTTTCATTGTTGTAGTGGTTTTTACCAAAGAGTTTTAGTAGATTTTTATCAGGTTTCCATTCAATTGTAATGTTTCTCACGAATACCAGCTTTTATTTTTTAATATCGGCTATAACTGTAAGTAAGTGACAGCTACAGTCGATTACATGTTATTTCAATTTCCGAATTGCGCATTTTTACGCATTCGACTCCTCGACGTCACTCTCAATGTGTGCATAAATGTTAGCTAGAATCCCTTCTCATAATCAGTATTGTTCCATAGATCGCATATCCAGATTGTTACTCCTCGCCTTGGCGTCCGGCGCTTTAATCACGTACGCTCATGCCGATCGTGGCAGCAACAGAGCTCCATTGGAGCGCGTTTCGAAGGGAGATGTCTTGGCTAAAGCAAGATCTGGAAGTGAGTGATTTAACCGAGTATATTACGTTTGATCCTTGTGACACAGTTTTTCTTCGTTTTAGGGTTGTTCAGTCTTTTCAGCGTGGTTACTTTTAACGTAAGTACTAACGTCGAGAATTAAGTGTTGACGATTAAGCAGTGATACAGTGATTCGTGAAAAATGTGTATCACAAGAAAGTGTATTTCCTGGTAAGGGGACCATTTCTTCTTTTCTGTACGTAACAACAGCTTACGTATAAGGTTTGCTACTGTTTCATGAGTAAAACAATTTCTTTGGTAAGTGGAAACGTTCTATATTCTGGAGTTAGAGAGCACATTTTGGCTTGCTTGCCAGCTAGCCAGCGTTTGATCTAAAAATAAATAGATATCTATTTTTTATTCCAGAACAACCAATGTACGGCCGCCAGCAGCTCTAGTGGCAACAGAATGATGGGCACCTGCTACAGCGAGAGCGAGTGCACCTCCAAAGGCGGCGTGACGGACGGAAACTGCGCCTCAGGATTCGGAGTCTGCTGCACCTTTACAAAGTCTGGATGTGATGTTTCAGTGGATCAGGTATGTGATATAGTTGTACCATTGAAATTTTTATGTTTAATGCTTGTTTTCTTGTCCTTACAGAACTGTACCTACATAACCGTAAGTGACACATTATTGAATTACTTAGAAATATACGATTTTGTCAAAGTGATCCCTCGTTTGAAACGTTTTAAGCGCGTTTGCGAATTAATAGCCGTCAGCATTTATTAGAGAGCTAGTATTCTTCAACTACTTAATCACCAAGGCAAATTGATTCTGAGATTTTTAAACGATACCTTGCTTTGTTTATACATAATGGACACTTGGCCAGACTTTTTGAATAAGATGTAGTGTATATACATGTATCATCATTTTAGAACGAGAACTACCCCACCGCCTACGCGACTGCCTCTCAGACATGCACGGCCACATTCAGGCGGCCATCTGGAGACGACGTCTGTCAGATCAGGTACTAAATGAGAGTAATTATTTCTTTAGTGGATAATATTGCCATTTTATTTTAGGCTTGATTTCGATACTACAACTCTTATTGACGCCGATGGTAAGCATTATTACTTAAAAGTCGTACTAACAATGGAACTAAATATTGTCCTCAACACCGATAAACTTGGCCATAGGTTGCATAAATGATTTGAGAATGAATTAAGTATATTCGCTACTTAATATAAATAACTTACTTTTTTTATTTTCGCAGTATACCTGTACAAGGGAACCAGTTTCTATCCATTTTTTGGCAATGATAGTTACAAAAACGTTTTTCTACATTTATTATAATAGTTTTTTGTCTGGTAAAGATGTTCATACTTTTCAGGAACGTGTGCCGGTGCTGGTGATGCTCTCACTGTGTCCGCCCCCACATTCTCGCCAAGCAGCAGCTCTTTCCCGCCAACCGTCTGCGGAACACTCTCCGGACAGCACAGTAAGTTTACCCGGATTAAAATTGCTTGTAAGATTTCGCTATGATTCCCTCAATTAAGTCGGTTCACAAGTAATGTTCGCAATTTTTCAACACAGTATTAGGGGCTGACCACACGGCATAGATAGAACCAATGTGCATGCAATGTACAGCGGTGGTCCATTGGTTGCTCAGCACCTGAGCTTGATGTAAATAGTGGGATCTCAGGGCTGAGAAAACGATGTAAATTTCAAGCACATTGGTTCTTTCTATGTCGTGTGGTCAGCTCCATATGCATATTCGATTGGGAACTTGTTGAAGACTAAACACAATGAAAATAGCAAAATTACTCACTGTTTAATTAATAACTCTTTAATCATAAATGTTGGTTCAAGCTGTTAAATACAATTATTTCAGTGTACTTTGACATTGGCACCACTGGCAACGCTCAGATGGTGATTGCAACGGGAACATCGACGGCATCCAGGACGTGGAAGATTAAGGTCAATTATATTGAGTGCTCCAGTTTGCTGAGGGCGCCTTCTGGATGCGCGCAGTACTTTACAGGTAACCTGTCCAATTATGCGATATAATGATACAAAAGCACAGTGAATCCATTAATTCTATTTCAACTTTGGTTTTCAAAGTGTAAAAAATAGACATTTCACCTACAAAATATACCTTCTTCATTCTTGTAAAATAAAAATGATTTTGGAAAAAGTGGCACATGCATTACACACTATCAATACTGTCCAATGCTGTCAACTGTACCCGCCGAGATTCGTTCTGTTACGGAATGCCGCATACCAGTCGCATGCATTTCTCGTATTATTAAAAGTGCGGATTTAAGGGGAAAAATATCTTAAATCCACACCGTACGCAATGAGAGAAATGCATGCAATTGGTATGTGACATGCCGTGATAGAAACAAATCTCGGCGGGTAGTAATATCATCATTTTTTTCCTTTATCAGGTCAGGGTGGAACTGTGAAGTCGTACAACTTTGATGGTGCTCAGATCTTGGCCAACCAGAACTACAAGTCATGTGTCAGACAGGAGCCAGGATATTGCAAAATTATGTGGAGAATTTCAGCGACTACAACTCCGGATCCATTCCTGGTAGGAAGACAGATTTGTTTAGTTGACATTAAAATAAGTGAAAGAACGCTAGAGCAGCAGAATAACCTCTCGATATACGTTAGGTATATGCACAGATCTAAAGCCGGTTTCCGTTCTCCCTGATTTCGCTGAAATCCGATTTCAATCGTGTTTGAAATCGTTTTTGTGTAGTAATTTTCTATCTCGAAATCCGGGAGAACGGAACCCGACTTCTGTATACGTGATTACTATACAGATCTGTGGGTATACTCAATCAAAGTATAATAAATTTGGCAAGTTATTTTTTGGCTTAAATTATCAGTAATCCTTCCATGTTCTATGTCTGCAAGCTTAAGCCTCCTTTGCTGCCGACCTGAGACCCGAAGAACCATTTCCTAAAAGGGAGCGTAGAGCAAGTGCAATCAGTGAAAAATTTAGTATTGTATTATTATGCTTCCAAATTTCAAACGCCAGGTACATTTGTGACCAGGCATTTTCGCTCGAAAATCCGCTCAGCCTGAGACTCGAGGATTTTCGAGAAGCGGACGATCGAGAACTACTCGAGAAATCTCGAGAGAACGTTTGGCACTCTTGTAGCATAAAGTGGAAAGTCATATGTAGAGGCAAATGCCAAACTCATATGAACATAAAGGAATTAATTGTGACATAAACTAATAAAGAACAACATTTTCACATAATTTGTGAAGTTTTTGTATGTGTGTTAAATTTTAGAGATATTAATAGGTTTTAGCGTTATCTGGCAAAAGGCAATATCATTAAACTAAGGAATACTTGATTTTCAAGGTAAATTATACAAAACAAGCCTTTTTAACTGCATTATAATTGGTGTACCAGCATATGAAGAACCATTGTAACTTTTTAATAATAAATATTGCAATCATTCATGTCACCTTTTATGTAGTGAAAACGTTGTAATTTCTCTCGAGAGCTCTCGAGAATTTCTCGAGAGCGTCCGCTCGTTATCGAGACTTGCTTTCCGAGAAATATGACAATCCCTGTTTGTGACTGGGTACTTGACCAAGTTATACATATACTTGTTTCCGCGTTTCTGCGTTTCCGCGTCCGCCTCGAGTTTTACATTTTTGTGCTCCCTACGGGGAGTCATATATTAGGTTAAACGCATAAAAAAATTAATTACATTAAGCATCATTGTGTTTACGTATGTGCTCGTCTTTCCAGGTCGATTCTACTAACATGGGTGCTGATGCGGGCAAACAGGTGTGTACTGGACCAGCTGTCATCCTCCCTGAGGTCGGAACCGGACTCTTCTGCTCAACCGTCTTCACTTTTTATGCTCCGGGAATGCAGACTGTGGATTCGGCACAAAGTAAGACAAAATATAGAAAAGCATTATCATTACTTTAATATTAATTTTGCCACTTCTCTAAAGCAGCTTAAATTTAAACTTTGAGGAAAGAATAGTTTACGGTTTAGTAATTGGCTTAGTCAGATGTTGCCTGGAAGTTATATATACACGTATGTGCAAGTAATTTTTCAACTAATATTTTGGTCCCTTTAGTAAGTAATGTATGGCAGTAATTTATCAAGTAATGTCATGGTTATGCATATATTTTTGTTCCTTTGGCTAGTAACTGTGACAGCTGAGTATTGTTTGTTAAAAATATGTTTTCATGTATTACTAATTATTTATCGTTTCAGTCTCTGACCAGCTCCCCTTCGAGATTGGGCTCATTACAAACACGGTTGTTGCTGATGATACTGGTTACAACCTTGATTACACTCAACTTCCGTGCTAATCAGACTGAATTAAAACCAACTACGACTGAAATGGAACGATTACAACATAATTACAATAATTGTAAAGTAACGAAGGAAATTTTTGCAACATTGTATTACATACAATGTTGCCAAAGTTTCAATTGCAACTGTGTTCAAATGATTATAAAATTACTGTAATTAACTTTGAATCATGTGAGTAGTATGTTGCAATATTGAATATAATTTATGTTAAATTATTATACTTCAAAATGATAAATGACAGCGACAGATCGCAGTATGTATCAATTTATAATTTACAGGAGCCAATATATATTCAATAATAAAAATAAGTCAATGTACAAGTTTTAATGACGCGTACTCAATGTTCATTTTTAGGAAATCTTCCCATTTTTAACACATTAGAATTACTAAATTGGATTTGTTCTTGTGTTGCTTTCCGGATATAGCAGTGCTTCGCTCGATTGAACAATCCAAATCGAACTTCCCACACATATTTTACCGTAAGAGACATCCCAGACAAGCAACTTTTGTGATTTTTGCCAAAAATTATAATTGCCGCTTCTGAAGACAACTTTTCTCATTTCTGTCTTGGACTTAATATTTCACATTTTTGCACTCACTCACCAGCTAGCAGAGGCAAGAGAAAATATTCTATGTTTTAACATTTCCTCGGCAGAATTGGCAAAAATTATTGCCTGTCTGGGATGTCCCTAAAGTCTTATGTCAATAATATTGTGATCGTTCTCTAAAATCCAACGTATTCGTATAATTACATTAATGTCTCGAAAAATGAAAAAAAAATCGTTGTTCTTTATAGGACCATG
>LR141695.1:0-11965 GCA_900659605.1 Tisbe holothuriae | reverse complement strand
CAGGAAATATTTCCGGAAATATTTCCTTCCTCCTTAGTAAGAAAATTTCCTCCTCAGTCCTCCCCCTACACACTCACGGCCCAGCTAGGCTGGCTGAGAAGAGAAATATTTCCGGAAATATTTCTTGTGGCAATGCCTGTCTGGGAGATGCCTAACCCGAGTCCTGATAATTTTGATAAACCATTTTTGATATCCGGCCGCTCCTAACTTATATCGGTATTTACAAGATCCGAGATAGAACATAATGTTAATGAGGTCCTACATAATTCAGGATCGCACCGGCGTCGACCCCGAACGCATCGTGAACAAGCTCCAGGACATTGCCTACGACGACATCTTCTCCAAGTACATCCTCATGCCGGAGGTGCTCGACATTGTGGAGAACTTCACGGGGCCGAATATTGCGGCCATGCATACTATGCTCATTAACAAGCCGCCGGATTCGGGGAAGCTCACATCCAGGCACCCCGTGCACCAGGTAATTTAAATAACCATTCAAGGCCAGTTTTAAAGTCAACTAAATATCCATATTAGGACCTCCATTACTTCCCGTTCCGCCCCGCCAACCGCATCGTCGCCTCCTGGACCGCCATGGAGCGCATCGACAACACCAACGGCTGCCTGATCGTCTACCCTGGAAGCCACGACGACGGCACCCTGCACCGCCACGAGTACCCCGAGTGGGAGGGCGGAGTCAACAAAATGTACCACGGCGTGCGCGGATTCGAAGACAAGAAACCGACGGAGCTGCATATGGAGAAGGGGGACACCGTGTTCTTCCATCCGTTGCTGGTGCATGGGTCGGGGCCCAACCACAGTCCGAGGTAAAGGAGCAGATGACTTTAAAGTTTTAAGGTTAGATTAGGTTAGGTTAACTTAGGTTAGCTATGTTATGTTAAATACGTTTCTTTTTCGTGTTGATTCAACGTAAGACACTCTAACACAACCTCTCTTATATGCAGGTTCCGCAAGGCCATCAGCACCCACTACGCGGCGAGTGGCTGCTCCTACATCGACGTGACTGGCACGACTCAGCAGAGCATTGCGGACGAGGTCGTGGAGATCGCCAAGCGGAAGGGGCTGAGCGACGCAAAGTATGAGACCATCTGGGAGCTGAGGGCGAGGCAGGCGAGGGGACTCAAGGGAAACATGTGATTGGCTAGAGGATACTTTGAATGAAAATAGAAATATTGAATACACCATGGAATTTGACAACATATATTAAAAATATGTCAATGCTGATTTTATCAGACAAATAAGGAATACGCAGTTTAGGTTACAGGAAAGCAAATGTTCCATTTAGTATAAAGTTTGGTGGTAGTATGAAATATGTTATTTGCTTTTATCAAGAGTTCCACGTAAAAGACAATACTTTAAACGAATAAACTTCCCGTAATTTGAGCCTCGTGTGATAAGCACTCGAACAATGAACGGATATTAAAACCCTTTTAATGACTCATTCAAGATCGATTACCACCGAATAATTCGACAAGCTCCGCAATAATTCCTTATTTTTCTGACTAAGCTTTATTTCATTTTAGAGTGATAATAATAATGCCCTCTTTATCGCGAGAACGTTCTTTGATAACAATTTTCAAATGTGCATTGAGAGGAGGAGATACGTTAAATGATTTTCTTGGAGTAGGAACGAGTTATTCTAAATATGTTTAAACTACAATTGCTCACAAATTTGTTTGAAACACCGGTTTCGGTGACAGTTGCGGCTTTGGAGACAGCTGAGGCTTTGCACTGTTTGGCGGCACTTTTGGCTTCGGTTTGACCGGTGGTTTGGGTTTCGCTCCCAGGGACTCGGGTTTGACGGCAGCTTTTGGAGGTGGCGGGGATTTGAGTTGGATGGTGGAAGATTCGGTGATGATTTTGTCGCGGCGTTCTTGGGATGTTTGTTGGTCTGGAAACAGGATAAAGAAATTATGAGTTGGCATTGCTCTTATACGTGCGTAATCCTCACTGAGTTAATCACACCTTATGTAGGACTTGCTTAATTTGGTTTTAACTTCAATACCATGTGCACTGAATTTCTTTCAGGAAGGAACGCTGTCTACATATTTGATTATGAGAAATGCCGTAGCTCTCTGCGAAATAAACTGCTAATTTTCAATTGGACCCTTTGGAGCAATTAATTATTTTCAAATATTCTTCCTCAAAGCGTTATAGTTTCTCCCACCAATTAGTTTTTGAATTATTGGCTTTATTGCCAATGCATTTTGCACCATTTTTTGCATCATTATATTCACAAAAATTTGTCACATGAATGCATAACAACGGAAGTTGCACATATCTCTCACACCCACATGCTGCAGTCAGCAGCAACCGCAGATCATTATTTGAAAACAAGCAAGTTCATGGAAATTGTAACTCGTTGACTGATGACTTCCCATGAAAACGATGCAAGAAGAAGGAGTTTGGGAGTTACTTTGGAAGGAGTAATTATTACTTATTGCACCAAATTAATACTAACAAATATCATCATCACAAGTTCTAATGATGGGTTGTATTAATTATTTTAATCAATTTGATCTTCAGAGTACTACAGTTAAGTGTGAAAAGGGAAATCCGCTTTTGTAGAGCAGTGGGTCAAATCAGCTTAATATGTTTGACTGACCCGAACAAGCAGAGACTTGGAGGGAGATTACGAGATTAAAGATGCATTTGCTGCAACAAATCTGTTTATAATGAGGGAATTCTGGGAACAATTTAGAAATTTGCATTACTTGAAAAAGCCGCTAATTTTTTCGTTTTAATGGAAATTAGTAATCTTGAAACTGATGATTGCAGAAATAAAACTGAATATAATGAGTTTACCCGGAATAAAGTTTAATATACACATGACTACTTTAATAGATTTTAAATATCTCTCTCCTACCTGCTTCCATCTCCGCCACAATCTTCTGGAAGTTCTCCAACTCCTTATCGAGGAAATCCCACGCCAGGGACAATTCCTCCATGTTTTTATCCTCTTTTAACGTCTCCATATTGCAAACGATTGACGGATAAAAGGGTGTTTTTATGACCCTAAATCCTTGACCAAACGATATAAAACCCTCTAAAGGTCTGTTATTGCCCTACACTATTCCTTGTCTTATGTTGTGTGGCTATGCAGTAATCGCAATTAAGCCACGGCACGTCGAAAACAACAGAACGCACTCACGGTAAACACATTATAACAGTGGCCGGCGAGCGGTAGAAGGAGCAGTGTAATAATATCATGCGAGATTCAGGGTAATTTGATTCGTCCCTTTTTTGAACGAGGAAGACACGGAACACAGTGGATTGATAAGGGATGAATGTTCTGAATAAAATGATTGTTTATCCCCTGGTACACAAATGAAACCGGCTTAAAAAGAAGCCATTTTCACTATGGTTTAATAATTAAGTTTTATAATGCACCCACTGTGATCCCTCCTCGGAATTGTACAGCGATCACTGATAACGATTCACCCGCTCTCAGCTGCTAATGTGATATGTTTTTTTCGCGCACTCTATCGATGATGATGCTGTATCACGTGTTTTTGCTAAAGAGGGTGGGTTTGGGGGTTCTGTAGAAACAATGATTAGGCTGTCAGCGAATTTCTCGTCACTAATGGTTTTCACATTGTCAAATTACTAGATTTGTCTTTTGTCCAATGTGCTGGAATATAAATGTAGTTCCAGAATTGTAAACACTTATTTGAGATTAATATACAAGTAAGGAATTACACAACATTTTTAGTTTAATATGTACGTGTTACTGATATTTAGCAACAATATCAAATATTTGGACGTGCTTCTTGCCATGGATCCTTTGCGGAACTGACAATTTGTCGACGTTTTAGCTCCGAGCAAAAGGGGATAAGACTAAAAAAACGCGCGCAGAAAAAAAGGCATTTTTTTCTTGTATGATATGTATCTTATTTGTCCAAAGTAATGTGTATGGTTTGCAAGTGCATACTTTCTTAACAAGTATAGTATAGTGTAAATGCATAATCAAAATGCCCACAAAATGCTATTTAAACAAATATGAGCGTATTTCTAAGCGCGCTCATATGCTAATGTAAAATATTCCCCTCCGTCAAAGCAGTGGCAGTAACAACAGCTCATAATTCTAATAATCACGACCTCATTTGAATTTCCCCTTCTATTCATTCTTCACAAAAGGGTTTAAAGTGGGGGGCTAAGAGCGAAAAAGGGTCAGGCATTTGCAAAAAGATGGCTTTAATCTCTACTGTAAAGATGGATTGTGTGACTATCATAGTATATTTTAATACAGTCTAATTTAAAACCATAATAAATATTTTCTGTTAAATTCAGGTTGAATATTTTTAAATAGACTCTTGGAGCAACTATTTATGTTTGCTAGACTCTTGTGTGTTAGAGCCTTCTGTAGTCGGCAAAAAATTAAACCCTTCTTTTGTTGACAAAAAATATGAAAGAGGAGAAAAAGAGGAGAAGCTCAAATAAAAAGGCACTCGGTGTAAAACATGTCAAACTTGATCATACTATAAAACTTGTATTGCCAACTTAATAGGATCAAGATACTTAATTTATGCTGAATTCATAGTTCCTTTTAAGTATTGCTAAATAACGTGAATCCGATACCACTTATTATTGTTTGACAAGTATTTTGCTGGAAGGAGGCTCTTCGCTCACTTTCAACAAACAGAGAATGTAATGTTAGACTGGGGACAAAAATAACGTGTGTGAATACAAGGAGGAATAGAGAATTTTTGATCGGAAAAATGTTAATGATTTTTTAATACAGATTGAGAGCAAATAAATAAGTACGAATTTAAACTACTTCATAAATGGTAATTTAACTGCCTCTACTTTCTGAGTGCGCAAAGAAATTTAAAACAGGAAATGGCCTATGAAATATATTCTAAGAGAAACAACTAACAAAATATACAACTTGTACTCTTTATATATTTTCACCTTCTCTCCTAATATCATATAAATATCACATCAGCTCTCTGTTCTCAGTCCTGCTTCTTCACCCTGGCGACGGGGATTTGCCGATACCGTCCATGATCTCCCTGCTGGCGCCGACCGCGTCCCTCGCACGCTCAGCTGAGGCCGGAGTCTCGAATCCCATCCAGAAGCGGAGTTCGAATGAGGCGGTGCGCATGCGGAGCACCTTCTGGGTGGGACCCAGGTCAACACGCTGAAATGAAGGATATTGGTTGATCGTTATTGATTATTCCGCATTAGAGTCTATTATTATAGCTGAACGAATGTATCTTGATCTAGCTTTAGAAATATTATGAGTTCTTACCGTAATCTCTAGATACGATTGCAGCAACATCATTGCCGGCAACGCCTTGTCCTCTGGAGACACCAGACTCACGATGGATCCCTCCAATTCCTCCCTGGACGGAGACAGCAACCTTGTGCCGTTGAGAAGGACACCAAGAGCTCGCTCTACAGTACCAGCACCTAAATATAGACCAATATATAGTTAGCACTCATAATTTATACTGCAATAAACCAGAAAATGCAAATAGTTCCAAAAGAATAATCTGTATAAACAGTTCTGAGGAACCGTTTGCACACAAAAAGAATTTAAAAAGCCCTTAAAATATGTATAAATTACAACTCACCCGGCAGCAAAGTAGATGCCACAAGCCCAGTCCCATCATCCACAGACAACAGCACATTCGGCCCAAGCAACTGCGAATCCGTCGAGAACCGATCAAACAATCTCGGCTCAAACCCAGCCAACTTCTCATCAAACTCAACACTCTGCTCCAGTGCCACAGATGAGAACAGCTTGAACATTTCAGGCCGGGTCTCCGCCAGGCATTGCAAATGCTCAGCTGGCGGTGTGATGCCATAGATGCGCAACCAGTCCTCATACGTGTCCATCCGCTTAAAGTCCTTGAGCCGGGTTGGGTTTACAGGGTCATTGCCCTTGAACCGGTATGTAAAGACCTTGTCAAGGTCCTTGAATGGTGCGTCAGTGACAAGACTCAGCCAGTCAGGCGTCATCCACTGACCGAACAGGCTGTCATACGGCCGGCCGTCTTGGAATATGACCACATTTGCCACGGCGTGCTCAACCTGACCATGGAACCCAACCGGAACCCAGGCGGTCTCATCCATCTCCTGGACCAGCGCGCCAATCGGCGTACGCAAAAACCGGTTCACGACGATGCCCTTTGCGTCAAATGCGTATTCAGGGGTGCCACTCGCATCTGCCGTGATGTACACGAGATCTTTGTCATGGTTCATGGCAAATAGTCGGTCGTATTGGTCGTAGTACAGCGTGTAGAAGCCCCGGATTGAGCTGTGCACATGGCTGATGAGGTGTGGCTGTGATTTGTATCCGTAGAAGTATTCAATGGTGTCCTGGCGACCCTGATCCAGAGCTCGGATTTGGAGGATGAGGCGGTGTTGGTCGTCGTAGCGGAATTTGGCCACTGCTTGGGAGGACTTGCTGATTTCCTCGAGTTGGCCGAGGTCACTGAAATATAAAATGGGGTCAGTAAGACTAATTATAAGGTGTGCTTTAAAACATATTAGCATGATAATGCAACCATCGATTGCAGGTTGCCATTAGCTCTACTGCTAAACTGGATACTCGATTAAGTGGCAAGTTCTTGCAAGAGTATAAATGCAGTTAACGAACCTGTACACAAACGAGTACGGAAACCTCTCCAACATGAACCCCTTCTCACTATAAATGACCGGCCTCTCCGCCGCCCCGCTATTCCGCGCAATCCTCGCACCAAACTCAATATCAAAATTCGTCACACCGGCGCCTAGATCGACCTTGGTCACGTGCCCATCCGCGTCGTGACCAAACTTGAATGTGAAGAATCCTTCTTTGCGCTCGGTCAGAGATCTTAGGGAGGGTGAGTAGTTGTAGGTGATTGAGCGAACGGTGCCCTGCATGTTGACCATGCGGGAGGAGATCTAGAATATGGAATAGGGTTATTATACAGTATAAATGAAGTATAATATACGTATATGTACTAGACTGGAGAGTATGAGTATTATACAAGGATAGTTTTGAAGGGAATAAGTATTATAGGAAAACCTGGTCATCCTCTAGCTCTGGTATTGTGATGATGCGTGATGACATCTAGAGAAAAGTGCAATTAATTTTAGATTTATAGGCAAGAGATTCAGGGAGGTTTTGAAGTTTATAGAGGATTACTTGAAAAGCGTGCAAGAATTTTATGCTATAAATTATACAAATACATCACCATTTCATTTGCATATCATATTACATGTCATAGTTAACATCCATGCCGGTAACTAACGGTTTAACGTCACCTTTGCATATCAGTGATTGCCTTATACTCACCAGATTATGCTTATTATATTCCATCTTCTCATGATGCGCCATCCTCCCGTTAATCAACATTGTCCTCGTCGATTCTCTCCCCATTTGGTCCAGCTCTGACAAGAGTATCAACCCTGATGGCTCCAGACCCTTGATCAAGTAAGATCTTGGAACGCCACGCTCAAACACAAATTCACCGACTTGCATGAGGTGCTTGGTCAGCGGGTCTGTGGTAACCTGAAATTAAGACATTGAGTGTAAGATATTGAAATGGTATTAAACATGGACCTAAGACAACACGGATGTTATCTTAGTACAGTCTTAGATCTATGTATTAAATCAATACATCGACTATAACATTCTCCTTTTTCTCGGTAGAGAAAAGATTCACCCAATAAAAAGTATTTATGAAACAAGAATTGCCTACCTTCAATACCGGCGACCGAACCCGCTCCCCTCCCAGTGGCCTTGCCAGCACTTCCGCCACAGCAGTATAATCATGACAATGTAAGTCCAAACACGACTGAGCAATCTCAGACTCCCGTACCGGCTCAGATCCTTTCACCGTATTCGTCGCGAGCGAGTACCGCCGCTTGACCCGCAACCCGCCATTGGTCGTCTCCACGTCCACGTGACCCGTCTTGTGCGGCACCTTGACCCGCGTCATGGTCAGGAACGTCTGCCGCACAATGCCACCGTCAAGCTGGACCAGATCCCCGCTTGGATACGCGACGCTGATTGGCTGTCGCGCGGGGTTGAGGAGCACGGTGATTGGCTGTAGACTCCATGACGGCTGCACGCGGAGCACTGTCCGGTTGAGAAGCGGCACTTCGTGGAATGTTGTTGTGTACCCGGACGGGGTTTTGATCTCACTCAGCGCTCCTGTCCTGTCTCTAATGAGCTTGAAACTGCCATTGTCCCTGTGAACAGTGCTCGGGAACAGAGCTTGTCCCTCGTATTCATACCGCCGTTTGGATCCCTTTGATACGGAGCTTGTCATGCGTCCTTGACTATCGAATGTTGCTGATTCTGTGATGTTTGCTTCCCACTTCCATCCTGTTCGTTGTCGGTGTCGGTTGAACGTCTCGATGGCGGTGAGGAAGTTGGCGCGGTTGGCGTTCCACACGCGGCGGGCGGGGACTGAGTCGTCCTCAACTCTAGAAGAGAAATTATTTTATTTAATGAGTTTATTATAACCATGCATGAACAATAATTGTCCCTTGCCTCAACATATGTTTCCCCGTCTCATCCGACAGACTATGAATTCCACTCCTGGGATGCATTTCCACAGTGAACTGAAGCATTGAACTTGTCCTCCGACCGATTCCGATGGAGAAGTTCTTGCCGATGCCATCGAAGCCGTCAAAGTTTCGGTTCCGAGAGTGGACAAAGTGACCCCAACGGAGGTGATCTTGTTGGCCGCTTGGGTGGGTCACAGTGACCTGATAGAAAAAGTAATAGTATCCTTAGCAATGTCCATGTACAATTTGTTTTTTGTCAACACTGTGGACATGTACACATTTTATGTATCATACAGTAAGTACTAACTTCCAGTATTTTTCTTAGGTTGCATAAATATAATAAAAATTAATTGGACTTAGCAATAAAGGTAAATATTCTTCCTTCATATTACCTGGTCGGGCAAGAATATCGTCCTCTCATCATGAAACCTCGAGGGAAACGTCTCCACCTTGAAGGACGCCTTTACCTCCGGACATCCACCGATCTCTCCAGCTGTCATACTCCCTTCAACATCAATGGATTCACTGTCGACGACGTTTCCCAGCGGAGTCACGTGACGAAGGAAGTCGTCGTTGTCGGGATCGTACTCGAAAGTGGTGGTGAGCTGGTCGTTGTGCTGCCGGTGGAGGAGGAGCGACGTGGTCGGGGAGTAGATGAAGCTGAAAATAGAGGAAGGAGAAAAATTAGCTATAATGGATAAAAGTTCACATATATAATCTATGCTTCAATGATCATTTAGCCCTTACCGCTCTATGCTGCCCTCTCTGTGCTCCACAGTCTCCAACCTTCCCTCTGCATCCGCCTTCACAGTCGCCCTCAGCCTACCATTGACCCAAACCTCCCCAAACCCCTTCCGCTCACTCTCATACTTCACATCCAGGTCGGAGTTATCCTTTCCAATGACACGCCTTAAACGACCTTCAGTGTCATAAAGCAGCTTGACAAGGACTGAGTCTGTGAGCAGGCTCTTGGTTTTGATGTGGAGACCGGATTCGTTGAAGACAAAGACCTCGTCGAGGAGTGGCCAGTTTACGGTGAAGGTGCCTTGAGGGTTGTGGAGGAGTCCATGAGGCCTGGAAAGTAACAAGTCATTTTAGGACTTCTATATGTAATCCATTTCCTTACCTGAGAATGATAGGCCTGTCCTCCTTATCCAAAGCCAATGAAACCTCCCCATGCTCCCCTAGTGCAAAGTCTGATATCACACCCCTCCCTTCATTCACATACACAGTCCTCTTCTCCCCTCCAAATGAGATCTTTTGGACCTCTTGCCTCGACCCATTCACCTCCCTCAGCAGATACAAATCTCCCGCCTCAGACACCTTCACCCGACGAATCTCCTCCCCGTCAAAACAAGTCTCTCTCAACGGCTGCAGGGACATGTCCGGGGTCAGCTTGAACACCTGGCCTGAGTCAATGATGAGCAGGTCGCCGTCGTGGATTGTCAGCTCAGTTGGCCATTGAAGGTGCGTCTGGGCGGCCTGTCTCCGCCAGTGGCAGCCAATGGGCGGCTGCCAGAGGTCTCTGTAGTCAGCAACCTTGGTCAGGGATTGGATGATCCCATCTGAGCTTGTGACAATCCGTAATCGACGGCTGTCTGCAATGTACAGATTGCCTCTGAAGTCCACTGCGATACCCTTGGGACCGGCAAGCTTAGCTGAGATGGCATATCCGCCGTCGCCGCAATCGGACTCAGCATGCTCTATACAAGTGCTACCCGTGCCTGCAACTGTGGACCACTGTGGCAACGCATCCTTCATCCTGCTGAGTTCCAAATCCTTCTCACTGATGTACACAACCTTCTTGCCCACAGGCAGGCTGATGTACAAGTGGCCTCGATACCGGTCATACCCGATCCGATACGGGGTGCCAATGGACGAGGCGGGAAGTTCAAATATCCGCACCCGGACACCCGGGCTAGCCCGATCTGCCATGAAGATTGCACCGCGTTCTCCAATGAATGTCCGGTTTCGACCGTCCGTCTCAATGACATTGACGCCGCCATCCGTGAGGAAGTAATCCCCGTTTGTATCCCCATTTGCATGCTGTCTCATCCTGGTTGACATTCCAGTGTCAACCGGTTGTAACGGGTTCAGTTTGAGGTCATGTCTTGTGCCATCGCCAAGGAAGAGCACCCGGTTTCTGGGATCGAATCTGTGGTGAAGGTCCAGACTCCAGCCGAACAGCTTGTCTGATCGTGGGGAGTATCCTTGCAGCACTGCTTCAGTCGTTTCCCAAACTGGGTCTGCACAGCCGTTGTAGGTATACCCGGCTGTGATCCATGCCTTGGCCTGGCCAAAGACACGGTGTCCGTAGACATCTTTACGATCCCAGGTGAATGTGTAAGTCCGGTTAGGGGTGGCCTCCAGCAAAACCTCTTTGAAAGTGCCTTCAATCTTGATTTGCAGTTTGATATGTTTAAGATTGTCCGGGAGGGTGTTTCCAGTCATTGATATCATGATGCTAGACCCAGCCTTGGATAGACCTTCAGTGCTGTGGATAAGCTTTCTTGGAGACTCTGACAGCTTAATGACCTGTTTATTATGCTTTGGTTGTTGTTGCTCCACTCTCTGTAGGGTTGCCATGTCTGGATTGTGATAGGGACAGAAGGTGACGGTTTGGACATTGTTGTCCTGGACAATCTTTGGTGGGAAGGCAAACACTGAGCGGATGTTACTGCTGCTGCTGTAGCTGTGACTGGATTGCCAGTTGAGGCTGAAGGTTCCAACATTGTTGATCTGGAAACGGGATATATTAAGCATAATCACTTCACATGGAACATTATATGCATACCTCTCCTTTCTTGACACTAAACTCCACCTCCTGCAACGAGTACGGACTCCTCCCAAAATTCAACACCAGCCGCTCCAGCTCAGCATTAAACAAGAAATCAAACTGTCCGTCCTCCCTCGTCAGAGTGAATCCTAGCTCCGGCTGACGGTTGTAAGTAATCCGGACACCAGACAGCCCTCGACCTCTGGATGTCACCACACGACCACGGACTACGGTAGCCAGTGCTGGGGTGAAGAATGGCAGCTGAGCGTAGCGCTGGACTGGTTGTGGGGATAGGACGAGGAAGCGAGTGCGCTCCCAGAGGCTGACTGTTGGTTCGTTGGTCTGCTCTGGGGTGAGTTGGGTTGAGGGGTCAGGGAAGACGTGGCAGAGCTGGCTACCGTTACAGGCTGGGTGGAGGCAGCATTCGGGGTCTTGGCAGTCGGTGAGGCCGTCTTGAAGGAGTTAAAATGTGATATTTTAATAAAATTATCAATAATAAAGGACGATAAACAACCATAACAACAGTACCACCACCAACAACAACAACCACAAAAACAACAGCAACAACAACAGTAACAGCAGCAGCAGCAACTACAAGAAAAAGAAAAACAACAACAAAAAGAAGAAAAACAAAAAAAAAAAAAACATAAAGAGGGGGAGTGGGGG
>LR141694.1:0-11952 GCA_900659605.1 Tisbe holothuriae | reverse complement strand
TGATGCCGCGTAATGCGTGTGTGAGTGTTCAGACCGTCCAGTCCATGAGTAAAAACCAACCGTCCAGTCGGTGATGCGGCGCGGGGGGAATCGAACCTACGACCATCACTGTCGCAGGCCGGCGCCTTGGCAATGAGCCACCACGGCCCCCTAAGCATTCACTTATTTTATATTTGTTCCAAATGCATGATGGGAAGTATGAATAAGTAGAATTGGATCATTTGGATGGCCTAATGAGTGATTAGTGCATTTTTATTGTACGTGTAAACGCGTTTCTTGGACTCAGGATCGGCCTCTTTTCGACTTTTTCAACCCTAATCTGACTTCTGACGTGCGCCTCTAAGAATGGCTTAATTTCACATCAACTACACCGGCGGAGCCCTCGGACCCCATCGCCGAACTGGAACAACAGAAGTTTTTTGACACACTCTTATTAGATCAACTTGTAGAACGTAATTAGTTATCATATCCAGAGATCAATTCAGTGCCTAGTTAACTGTAGAAATCCTTTTACGAGAAGAAAACTTATAGCCAGCAGCAAGCTCAATCTACTAAATCTGCAAGGAGTCTTAATGTTTCTTTTTTCCCTTCTTATTAGCATACTAATTTTCAGCTATAAAACACACAGTTTGAGTGCTTATGATTGGCCTAGCCTCGCTCATTAAGTATGCAGAGAGCGTTTAACATGTTGGCATGCCAATATAGGGATAAAAACTCTTCTTTTAACACTACAATGAGACGGAAAACATACTAGAATAATAATGATATGACTTGATTTTTTCTGCATCAAGATGCCATGCGGTCTACTTAACTCCTATCCTATGTCACAGGTTGTGAAATAAACATGATTTACTCCAAGTTTCTATGACATCACTTATCTTTATTTTCTCATTACTTCCCGACAACGCGAGATTGTGTGATATTTGTATCATTGAACATATCCTGTGTCAATAACGTAGTAAAACTACACATCGTATTCCATGGATGTGCAGAGCAGGGGCATCATACTTCGGTGGCTTTATTTGCATAGATATCGGAGTGTTTGAGTCTCTCCAACTTTTAACAAACGTACCAAATGTCGGTGCAATAAAAAGCCGAAAAGAGAGCAAAAACGCCATTTTAACTTTTACTGCCTTGGCTTCGCAAACATTGTTGCTGTGGCAAAAACGCCATTTTTCTCAGGCGTCCAATCTTTGAATATGAGCAAACTTGAGAGCTCTGTTTACTTGTGCATATCCGCGATAGAAACGGTTTTCCAGAGGATTTCATCTTGAAACAAACAAGAAACACTTTTAAGTTCACTTAATCTCGTCGAAACTCACTCTGAGCAGATCTAATTGCGCTATCTGTCGAAACCGCACTTGTGTCGGCGACGCCTCGGCGAAATACCTCAAGTGCCCAAACCCGTGAAGTCGAAAATATGATGACAGAGCTTGCGGGCTTACTTCCAATCATGGCGGCAAATGGCCTTCTTTTCTCTCTCTCTGATTCTCCCCTCCTTGCCCCAAAGGGTTTTCCTCCTTCTTCAACCTCCATTCGGAAGCCCTTGGCAATTGCCATGCCCATCATTGATCGAATTGGCATGCCGAATATAAGAAGGAAAAGAGCGAAGAACGTCATGTGATCATAAGGATACCTGCAGGACATCATAGGGTTGAATGAAAGTTTCGCATTATTTAGCAGTGAATAAGCTTGCTATGACGTTGTTTGTGCAAATGCAGCAGCCCTGAAACCGTCGTATGCCGACATGATTCATGTTATTATTACAATTTACATTTCCTACCTGCATTAAAATGAGAAAACCTATTTCCTCCCTCTGACAGTCATAGCTGTCAATCATTTTCAAGCGCATTAGATACGGGTTTTAACCCTCTAAATGGGATATATTATGCCAGATAGATCAGAGAGGCCGGCATAGCGCACCATGCAGAGGGATTACAATACCTCTAACATTCCTTCATTGGTTGGAATGTGCTTTTAATGCGTGTGCAACTAAAGGGTTGTGAGAGATGTTGGGTCCAGACCTCTCCAAAATTTATGACTCTTTTCTTGAGAAAAATAACCCCATAATGGAAAACATCTGCATTTATTATACTCAAGTGTTGTTGTTTTTGTTGTTGTTGGTTATATTCATCCCTGGAGAAGCTTTTTGATGATAAGCCCAGACACTTTTCTTCCCAAAATCCGTTGTAAACGTCTTGTTTTGGTCGTTTATTGCAAGCTAGGGAGAAAACGCCAACGCAAAATGAAGACTGTTGTTGACCAACGTTTTTTCTTTTTCAACACAACCCCGAATATGGAAAATCATCATGGCCACAGATACAAAAAAACGCTTGATTTCTGAATGACTTTTATACCTTGTCAGTTTTCTCAACGGGGTTCCTGATGACAATCATCATCATAATATTCAAACTCATTTGCGACCAAAACGATTTCTGACTCTTTTTAGTCAACGATGCTGGGAATTCCTATTTTAAGAACAAATGGGACGCATCTCCAGAGCAATCTAGTGACATTAATTTTGTCAGATAAGGTGGAATTTAATCCCTAGCTCTGCATTTGGTCCTCGAGAGAGAAGAGATCAGCATATTTATCGCAGGCTGCAATCAGAATATGTAAGTAAGTCCTTTTTACAGCATATTTGGAAGCTGGTTCATGATGATTAATTGACGCAGTGTATTCGGATTAATTATGAGTCAGACGTGATGCTCTGTCCAAGTTCTGGACACAAACAAAACGTGACTAATCCGCAGTCTCTGCCAAAAATCAAGCCCCGCCAAAATGCTTATTGTTTAATTTTGAGAGTCAAGTAACTACAGGGGTCAGAAATGTTTGTCCAGATTTGACCGACAACGCCTTTTTGGCGACACCAGACGACCTTTTTTACCCCTCCTTAATCCGCTCTACGGAGCAAAAGTCGACTTATACTAATATTTTAGTCGAGCAAGTCGACAAAAAAGCTCCAATTCTTCACTGCTGGCTGCCCGTTAAGACGTTAAAAATGAGCCACAAGGGAGCTGGGGAAAAAAGCAAAAGTCTACTCGTTTATAAATGTCTGACTGATGATCCTTTTCGGAGTCGGAAACTACGCTGTTGCTGGAACATTTATTGAAAATGAGACCCTTCTGTGCACGTATTTAACGTCCCAAACACCCCAAAAGAAATACTAATTTCGCGTCTATAACGCTCGGGTTGCGCGCACGCCTTCTCCACCTGAGCACTGAGTGAGCGCGCGCAGAGAGAGATTTTCGCCCCCAGCGGCCCAGCCGACTGAGCTTCAGTTAATGTTGCGCGTGTTTCGAAGGAGGAACTGCCGCTGAGTCCAATTTCACTTCCATTTATTTCGTGTCTCATTTTGATTCATCAACAACTTTAAACAGCCTCAAACGTGCAGAAAGGTGTCAGAAAGTGATTGTAACGACCGAAACCGTGCTTAAAACGACCTTTTGTGGCCTTTAAGAGTGCATTTCACGGCACAGAAGTCAAGATCGTGCTTTGCGTTGAACCCTTCGGTGCGAGTGTTGCCCTGGAAACGCATTCTTCACCTCGTTTGAAGGCCGTGATGATGTTGTAACAAGTCTCGAGTGACATCCTTGCATGCAACATGAGACCCAAGTGGAAACCTCAGCCTCTCGACCTCAGCAAGGCCAGCAAACGGGAATTTTAGAAGCAACGAGTGCAACACGAGATTGAAAATGCGTCGCATGAAGGCCATCACGGCGCTCTTGCTGCTCCTTGCAGGGATGGCGACGGCAGAGAGGGCGCAGTGCGATAAAGACCCCAGCAAGGAGTCCCTAACGGTGCCGTATGCCGATCTTGCGCCCACCTTGGGCGAGTTCCGCGCCCCAGACGCCCACTTCTCGCAGCTGCTGTTCGACTTTGAGCGCTACCAGGTGATTGTGGGCGCCAAGGACGCGATCTACAGGCTCAGTCTGGAGAAGCTCACACAGCTGGAGCTGGCGGCGTGGCCGGCTGAGGAGACGACGCGAGGGCTGTGCACGGCAAAGGGCCAGACGGAGCGGGATTGCAACAACTACATCAGAGTGCTCGTCAAGCGGAGAGACCGAGTGTTTGCATGCGGAACAGGGGCGTTTAAGCCGCAGTGCACGTGGAGGCAGCTCGACAGTCTCAAGAGCGTCACCAAGCGCGTGGACGGCCGCGGCAAGTGCCCGTACTCACCCAGGGCCAACAGCACCGCAATCATGACCAAGAATGGCGACTACTACGTGGCCGCAGCCACCGACTTCTCCTCCAACGACCACGCCATCTACCGCATGAAGGACGCCAACCTGGACAAGAACTCGCTCCGCACCATGCAGTACAACAGCATGTGGCTGTTCCAGCCAGACTTTGTCGGCGTCTTTGAAACGGACCGCTTCATGTACTTCATGTTCCGCGAGCCCGCCATCGAGTTCACCAACTGCGGCAAGGCGGTCTACTCCCGCATTGCCCGCGTGTGCAAGGACGACAAGGGCGGCGCCATCGTGAACAAGAACAACTGGTCGACGTTCCTCAAGGCGAGGCTCAACTGCTCGCTGCCCGGCGACTACCCGTTCTACTACAACGAGATTCAGAGCATGTTCTTTGAATCGTCGTCGCAGCGTGTGTACGCGACCTTCACGACGGGCGAGAACGCCGTGGCCGCCAGCGCCGTGTGCAGCTTCAGCCTGTCCGCCGTGGAGGAGGCCTTTGAAGGGCCGTTCAAGAAGCAGCAGAGCGCGGACTCAGCCTGGGGTCCGGTTAAGAACGTGGATCACTCTCACTTTGAGTGCGGCAACAGTGGTCGGTCGGGCCGGGCGCATGGGCTCGAGGTCAATTCAAGGGACTATCAGTTCATGGACATGGCAGTTGAGCCGGTGACCAAGCAGCCGATTTACAAGGTGAGATAAGACGCTGACAGGAAAGAGTTGAGGAAAGATTGCGATTTTTCTTCAGGTAGCAGTCACGTCCGAATCAGGTTTTTACGACGCGAGGAAAATCTCTATTTTCTGCACCGTCGAATTTCCGCTTTTCTTCTCAGCTTCTCCAGTTGCGTTAAGTGCACCCTGAGATAAGAACCCTCGAAGAAAAACGAGCCGATAAAAGTCACTTTTTGCTACTCTTTTTGGCCCCTGCTTCACGATACTGATTGGCAAGAGAAGTCGAACGAGTCCTCGTCTCCAGAGGCTGTTTTGTTGACCGAGCTTTTAATTTGACGTATAGAGAGAGAGTTCAGTTTGTGCAAGATTTGCACAAAATTATGAGAGGTGGAGAATGTGACACAGACCATAAATTCTCTAAAAATGCCCAGGGAGGCAAAAAAGGCTTTGGGCAGCCAAAGAACTCGTTCAAGGGATTAGGAATTAATGAATGCTCCTAATCTTTAGAAAAAGAGTCTGTTTGCTTAAAATGATTTTAATAGCCTTTTACGCTCTCTCCTTTCTGGCACACTTTGCCAAGGGGAAGAAGGATGCTGCAATTAGCGGATTAAACAGGTGTCGTTTATTACCTCCCAACGTTCTTCCTACTCATTTCGTGTTCTGCTCCGTCATGTCGACGACCACCTGTTGGCAGCGGAATTCATGTCGAGGGTATTACAAAAGGAAGGTGCCATTTAGCGGCTGCTTATCCGCGTGAGTGATACGACGGAGAGCTCAGGCAATGCTCATAAATTTAGATTGAAGAAATGGGATTCGAAACAACTCCGCTCTATGAACTGAACTGTGCAGCGCTGGCACCAGAACAATAATAATAATCGTAATGTATGGCGCTATGTAATGTATTTTTCTTCTTCTTTGTCTTGGCGAGGAGAGTTGAACGTAATAATGCATTCGAGCATTTCTCTTGTTGAACGCGCCCTATTTAGCATTTTAAAACATTCCTTGAAGCATCTAAAGTAACCCATAAAATAAGCATTCATTCTTTTCCTCATTTTGTGTCTTCTCCTTCTAACCCACGCCTCAAAAACTCGTGTTGCACTTCCATGTTAAAAGCCTCTCGCATCGATGACTAATGACCCAACTATTGATGCTTCGCTGGCATCACCTGCAAAACATGCCTCAAAAGTCATCTCAATTTGTTGTTTTTGTTTTTCCAGGAAACGCTGAGCAGGTTCACCCACATCTCCGTGCAGCCGGTGGCCACAAAACACGAGTCTGACGGGTCCGTGCACGCGCTCTTCGTCGCCAGCAGGGACGACGGCCTCATCAAGAAGATCAGCTTCAACCTGGCCTCGGGACGGAGCTGCATGGTGGAGGTCTTGCAGCCGTTCCAACCGGGCACGCCCCCGCCCAGGGTCAACACCATGGAGTTCCTGGCCACGACTGAGTCCGTCTACCTGGCCACGGACGTGAGTGTGGTGCGGGTGCCGACGTCTAGGTGCGCTCGGTTCCGGTCGAGAGCGGCGTGTCTGAACGCCATGGACCCCTACTGCGGCTGGAACAGGGAGAAGGAGCGATGTCAGACGGCGCCCAATGGAGACCCAAAGCTCGCGTACTGGGAGCAGAGTCCGCTGACGTGTCCTGTTCTCACAGACCCGGTAAGATCATGCAGATAATGATAATAAATCTATGGAGGATCCCTTCTCTCCAGGAAGCTTCCGATTTGTTTGTGCTGCTACCTTCTGAAAGGATTTTTGAACAATGAATTTATTTCGATCGTAAATCAGTGAATCGATAATGACGATCTCGGGATAATAGTAATAATGCAGGAGGGAGAGAAATGAGCTATTGCCAATCTGGACGGCTGTAGAGAATCAAAACAGCGCCAGCTGGTCATCATCAAGGATTAAATTGCTCAAAGGAAATGTGGAGAAGCAATCCAACCAAGGCGAACATTAATCAAAATTCCGTGTCCGTCTGTCTTGCAAAGGCGTTCGCGGCCCAATCAAATTATTGAAGCCCTCATTTCATGCTATCGTCATTTGTTTCTAGGTCGACGGAGGCTGGGGCAGATGGAGCCAGTGGACCCAGTGCGGGTACGACGCCGCGGAAGAGTCCTCAGGACTGCGTCTCACCACCGACCACTGCATGTGCCGCGCCCGCACGTGCGACTCACCCGCGCCACGCCATGGGGGCAACATCTGCGCAGGCCGCGCACTTGAGGTCACCAACTGCACCCTCCACGGCGGCTGGACCGGCTGGAGTGAGTGGACGCCGTGCTCCAAGACGTGCGATATTGGCGTCCGCACGCGGAAGCGCTTCTGCGGCAACCCGTCCCCGGCCTTCGGAGGGCGAGTCTGCGTCGGGAACGACCTTGAGAGGGACTTTTGCGAGGACTTGCCACCGTGCTCCGGGCTGAGGGATAACAACGTGGCTGCAGCTTCAGCGTCGCTGGTGCGCGAAGTGGCGCTTCCACGCTGGTCCCAGTGGTCAGACTGGAGCACATGCTCAGCTGAGTGCGGCTCTGGTTTCCGCTTCCGGGAACGCCGCTGCTTCGATGACTCCTGTGACGAGTCGTGCGGAAAGCAGTTTGAACCGTGCGAGGTGACAAAGTGCTCCGACGTGATGAGCGTGACCGATTGGACGGACTGGATGAAGGACGGGAACACGTCCGTGGGCGGCGGGTGGTACGAGAAGCGGTTCAGCTTCAGATACCCGGCCGCGCTGGTGACCGCCGCCAGCACGGTGCAAGAGCAGGAACGCTACTGCAGTGGCAGGCACAAGTGCTCAGTGACCTCAGTGAACGGTGATAACAGGCAAGGTGGGTCGAATAGGGACTGGACAGAATGGTCGCGGTGCTCCAGGGAGTGTGGCGGAGGCACGCAGGTCAGACTGAGAGCATGCCCGCGGGGTGACCGAAGCTGTAATGGCTACACGATCGCCGAGCGTGCCTGCAACACTCAACCCTGCCCTGGGCAGTGGTCATGCTGGTCCGAGTGGTCAGATTGCAACGCGCTTGGGAAGAAGCGCCGGACCCGTGACTGCGAGGCTGCCGCCGTGTACAACAGCGACGCGTTCCGTGGGCCCATCACCTGCCAGGGCGATGACAGTGAGGAGATCAGTTGCGACGGCTGGGACGACTGGACCGACTGGAGCGTGTGTGACAGCGAAGGCTTCAGAGAGCGGTACCGATCGTGCAAGGCCAAGACCTGCAAGGGCACCGACCGACAGAGGGCGCCGTGCGATGCTGCTGACAACCCATTCTTATCACCCAGCACTGGTGGTGCAGGCGAGGTGTCTGTCGGCGCGCTTGTAGGCGCATGTCTCGTCACGTTCCTCTTCGGCATGGCCATTGGCGCTGGCCTGCTCTACTGGTGTCTAGTCAAGCGGCGCGGCCTCATCGCCGCGAATGGAGGCAGTCAGCACTATGTCTCCGCCAAAAGTCAGAATCTCTACGTCAGCCTCCCGCTCATGGACATGCAGAACAATGGCAACGGAAGCATCACTGCCAATGGCAGCGTGCTCGGCACGAGCAAGCTGCCCCTGATGGCCAACGGTGACAGTGATTGCGGCACCCTGCGCTCTACGGCGACGGCAGGCACGCTGCGCTCGTCGAAGGCGTCCGGCTACGGCAAGCACTACCCTGTCCACCACAACAGCAATGGCAACGGGGGTAGCAACGGCAACTCGTCCGTCGTGAGCGACTACGAGACCGCGACGATTAAGCGAAGTCGGAGTCACCGGAACTCGAGTTTGCTGAATGGAGCCGCGCTGAGAGCGGATCTGAACTCGGACCAGCTCTACCGCTAAAGCATTTATATTCAAGTCCGTCTGTGATGTGTTGATAAAAACTACTTTTAATTATTGAAGCATGTGGCTTCAAGTGATCTCAATGTGCCTTATAGATATAACGATTAAAATTGGATTAAATGGCGAAGAAGAAGTTAGTATATGATTCATTCAGAAAACGCTACTGTAAAATTGTTAAAATGTGCCAAAATCTCTCTGGAACTGAAAAAAGAAGAAAGAGCAAACACCCCTCCTAAATGTATACTTTGCTCTGTTTGCAAAAAGAAGAAAAACGTTCTCCTGCCTATTTCTGACTCTCTATATAAACTTAAAATATAGGACAAACAATTTATACTTTCACGCTGTCGCCAGGGCTGTTTATTCCCAACTCTCTCTCACGGGGGAGAGACACGAAACTCGTGCCTATCCCAGAAGTTTATTATTCCGTCTTGAGTTCGTTTATCTCCTTCCAGACCCACTGCTGCTAAATTTCAATGTACACACAGTTTTATTTTCCGCTTATGAGCTTTGCGTGAGTCCGCCGACCTAAGAGACTTGCTTACGTTTAAGAGTCTCTTCTTCATCATCACCCTTTTTCTTCTTCTTCTTCTTGTGTGTTTATGTGCTGGAAGATCGTTCTTCTCGCTTCAGTTTAAGAAAACTGCCGTGAAATCCGCTGCCAAAAATATACTCTGATAAATATTGACGTGAGCTCCTCGTCGCTCTTATCATCTGCTGGGTTGGCATGCCAGGCTCTTGTTATTGTTTCTTCCATCGTTAGCAGATACGCTATCTTCACCACCACCATGAGACTTCTAAGGGTTGCCATATCTTCTCATTATGGAGCTAAAAGTGAGCAAATTTGGCTATAAAGATTAGACAAACTGGCAACCCTGACTGGGACCTTTTCAAGAATGACGGAAACTACAACACACGCGTCAAAAAGCGCTTCTCGCGTGTTGACGTTTTTTGTCTTTCTAGATCCACGACCTCGTTATTATTACTATTATTCCTCTTTGTATGCTCGTATTATTCAGCAGCTCCCCCTTTTAAACATACTTTTTTGCTTCCTCCTCCTTCGACCTGGAGATAAATCTTGGGTTCTTCCCGCAAAGTAGCCTCGAGGATTGTGAGCTCGGAAAAAGCTCTTTGCAAGCCTGGCTGGGGGTAAAACAAGCTTGCTTCATGCGAGAGGAGTGGAAGAAGAATCATAATAATAATAACCGGCTTTAAAAAGGAAAGGAATTCTGATCTGACCCCAAGTTGAGAAAATATTCATTGTATGCTTAGGTACGGAAGAAGGTTGAAATAGTTTCCGACACAGGGCCTTCATTTCTCACCCGTCGGAAAAAATGGTTCCTTAAAATATATCCAACTGATATCACCTGGTGTACACAGCTAGGATTGATGATGCCACTGAAGCCATGAGCATAATTTCTCACCATTCGACAGAGACACAAAATGAGTCTGGAAGTCACATATGGAGGTCATGAAAATTGTAGTGTGTTTTCTTCTCCCCGAATGGAGTAAGTAGCAGTTCAAAACGGAAAACGGAGGCATTCTTTTGATTAATGTGCCGTCTATTGGCACTGTAGGATAAAAACATGGACAAACAGTCTTGCCAAGTACATTTAGTGTTATTGTATGTCCCTTTAAAATGAAAATTATCCCTTAGCAAACATTTGTTTTAGCCCCAGCACTTGTATATTCCTTTTTAAATCATTTGGCCAGAAGAATTATATTTAACCCATTGTCGGATGATGAATTAGCCCTCGGAGTGTTCTTGAGTTAAATTATATTCTAATTTATTCTCTCTGTTGTCCGTTTGTCTCTCTTTGCATTTACAGGAGACACATTATCATGCATATTATTTCTTAACGGATGAGAGTGCAGAAAAAAGGGTTAAAAGATGAAGAGAATGGTGATAGGAATTTCACGTCAGGGTTGCCACTATGACTTGAAATTTAATCAGTATAAATGCAGCAGATTATATAATAGATTCATTTTCTGGCAACCCTGATCTACACTCCATTGAAGATAGACTCTTGTCAAGATATTGTTTTGTGTTGTTCCTTGTAAAAACACTCCTCTCGTGAGTGTGGATATATGAAAAGGGGATTCTCTCTGAAGGGGCCAATTTTCTCATCTTACATTTTCTTGAATATACACCGACGCCGCTGCTGAGTAAAATGAATTCTGACACACACACACAAGAGCTGGCAAAAAAACGAGATCATTTTGTACACATATTAAACATTGCACGCATAGCGAACTCGTTTTTCATCGAGTTTAATAGGCGGACATGGCAATAAGTTTTATTATTATTGTTATTATACATATCACCCGTCTGGCCACACTCTCCTTTTGCTATTTACATTACGTCCAATTGAAGTGGACAGATTTATTACCCTTGGCTTGAAGCATTCGTCTATTTTTAGACCTCAAACTCTTTTCTAAATTCCTCTTCTCGGTTTCTTAAAGACGTATCCAGTTGAAACATCACTTTTTGTGCGTCTATATATCCCTCTTTTTGCCCCTAAGCTCCTCTTTGCATTTATTTCCTTCTTCTACTTTAAGTTGAGCAGCTACTACTTAAGCCTGCTTCCCAAAACTGGTTCGTGTAACAAAAAGGGTTCATTTCTATTTCCTCTTTAGCCGAGTATAGTTTTCTGATGATTGAGCCCTCCAGCAGCAAGCTTCCTTCTGTCCTTTCCTACCGTCAAAACTGGCTCAAAAACTTTTGCCCATATTTCCTCGTCCAGTTTTGCGCAAACCATCATCGTATATAGTGATTTTCTCTCGTTAGCCGTCCATTGAACTACAGCACTCCCTTTGTACGTCAATGGCCACTTGACTGACCGCTGCTATCGCGTCCTCACGACGGTCACGAGCTCATGATGTTGGTTGCAAGGCGAAAATGCTCCAGAAAGAAAGTATAACTGGGGACGACTGAGTGCTACCTGTCTTCTGATGTCTGGCTGATTGAGCTGATAGAATTCCTACCTTGTTAGTGAGCAGTTGAAAGAACTGTGGAGTCGTCCAATGCGTTATGATAATTTAATACAAAGGGGGAGAAGGAATCACTTTGTGAGATGAATTGCATTAAGGGGTGTTAGTTACTTGGACTCGAACGTCCCTTTGTGCTGCGAAAAAGATATATTCCTAGATGCGGAAGGGTGATAAAAGTTCGTTTGTGGCTTCTTCTTCTACCCCTCCCCTTTCTTCTGCCCCTAAGAGAGCTCCTACATGGGAAGGCATGAAGAAGTTTTTTGGTTAATTCACCGAAAAAATAATGCAGAAAAAA
>LR141693.1:0-11971 GCA_900659605.1 Tisbe holothuriae | reverse complement strand
CCCGCCTGTCTTAGGAGGAGGAGAATAAAACTCAGCACTGCAGTAATCTCAGTACTATGTGTAATGTATGGACTATGCAATAAACTAAATAACCAAATGCACGAAACCATCAATACATTCATATCGATATCATATTTTAGTGAAAGCACTGAAGGTACTGAAGGTGCTACATTATGAAATATAGGCTAAAGACTACTTTCAAAAGAGTGTATTGCAGCTCATCTCACCTTGAAATCCAACTCCTCGTCCCCTTCTGAATCGAGGATTTGAAACACAATATCCGCGCAGACATCGCCGTCGCCCAACGGGAACCCCACCGTATACAACTCCTTAAACCCACCCTTGCTCATCGTGCCCTTGGGACACGCCGACCGGAACCGCCGGAACCACTTTAGCAGGTCCTTCTCCCGGAACTTTGTATACTTCCGGCACCATGCGAGGTCCTCCGGCATGAGATACTTGCCCGTCTTTGGCCGGGCAATCTCCTCCTGATGCGAGATCTCCTTGAGATCGTTGTCGATGGTGGCGTTGTCCCGCCCCTCCTCCTTCAGCTTCTCCAGCTCCTCCTCCCAGTTGGGCGGCTGCCACTCCTTCTTCACCTTCATCACGCGCTGAAGGATCTTCACGTCGGACACCGTGTCCCACAACCCGTACGTGGCGGGGTTCGGGTCCGCCTTGAGCTTCGCCTCCTCCGCCTTGCGCTTCGCCTCCTCCGCCACCGGGTCGTGCTTCTCGTACATCTTCATATACCTCGGTTTCGCGTTCTTGATCTTCTTCTTGCTGATCTCGTTCTCGTCGGGCTCCTCCTCTGAGCTGACGGCGTTCTCGTCGTAAATCTCGTCAGAATCGAACTGGCGGCGGCCGACGGCTGCAACGACTTTGGACTGGGCAATCATCTGGTCGACGATGCCGGGCTCGCGGGTCATCTCTGCGAGTGCGACGTCCTTGAGCGAGCGCTTGCCCTTGTCGGTGGGGGTGCCGCTGATGGCCATGCCGCTGCCGCCCCCGCCGAACAGTTTGCAGATGGCGGACATGGCGACCTTGTCCTTCTCCGTCATGTTGGCGTCCCCGGCCTCTCCCTCTCCCTCGGCCCTGTCCTCCTTGTGGTTCGAGGCCTGAATAGCGATGGCGGCCAACTTTGGGTGCGACTGTTTCACCTTGTTGAGGAGCTTTTCCAGACTGTCCTGTCGCTTGAGTTTGGGAGAGGAGGACGCGTCTGCATCGGGGGAGTCACCCTTGCTGCCCCTCCTCGCCAGATTCGCCTCGGCCAGCAGCTCCTCCTGCTCGCGTGGCGTCATCGAGCGAGACTTTCTACGAAACATTCCCGCTGCGGTCGGGACATCCATCGTCGTCGTCGTCGTTTTCTTCATCATATGATCGGCGGCCTCTGTCAGAGTTCGAAGGCTCTTGGCCTTGGCGCGAAATCTGCCCCTCGCGGCACCGTTTAAAAGAGACAATTGGTGGGCGCCAGCTGGCTGATTTTGCGTGTCCGCGCTTCCGCTGCTGCCGCTGTGGTCATCCTCCTCTTTCACACCTATTACCCCTAACCCTTTGCTCGGCGCTCGTGGAGACGTCGGTGCGCTGCTCGCGCTCAGTGATGCCGACGGGGCGGACAGGAGCTGCAGATGCGCTGGCTTCCGTGATGTGCTGCTGCTGTCCTCGTTATTGTTTTGGCCTCTCGATTTATTGCTAATTTTGAGTTTATCGTTGCTCTTTTTCCGCCATAGCGCCCCAATGGACTGATGCTGCTTCAGAGGGTTTGTATTGTTAGTCGACGACGACGACGGCGCAGGCACCCCGACGTCGACGCCAGCCTTTGTACCTTCTGCCCGTTGTTTCATGCTGCTAATCACTCGGCCGCCTGATGAAGGTTCATCCAAGGTTCGAGTCTGTTTGCCTAATAGAGTAGCAGAAGAAGAAAGAGAAGAAAAAATATTAGTCGGTCTATTTTTGTGCCCCTTGTTTTAACAGTCAGGGCGTGTTTCGTCCCCGTTTGCTTGGGCCGAACACGACTCCTTCAAGGCAATCGGCACCCTTTCTTGTTGTTCTTTTCCTTCTTCGTTTTTCGTCGACTTGCTTCCTGCAGAAGTTATGATCGTCCCGGCGGGGGCTTCTTCAGCCTTTGCTTACCGATGATCGCCTGCCGCCGGATGCCAAAGTACCTTCTTTCCCCCCAAATCAAGGCCAGGGAAGAGGAGCAGCCAGCTCTGAAGAGCGTGTTTAACGCAAATTGTATCTTGTCTTTGTTGATCCGCTGTCTACTTCTTGCGACGGCACACCGCCATCGTTCATAATCACGACGGCCTTTTGTGTACTTTTAGCTCAGCGAGCCTTAATGTATACAAGTGCCCCGAGTGGTATTTAGGATATTCCCGACTGACTTCTTGTGTACACAGAGAGTAGAGTGGTGCAGGAAGAGGGCATTAAAATGGCTCTAAAAGGCCTCTAACGGACAAAGATTGTATAATCAGTTGGAGTCAGTGGTGAGAGCAATTATCCTGACATGCGTTATTACCTGTTCTTGTTAATATCCGCGGTATATCGTTGCGGTCTAATCCTTTCAAGACTTCTGTTGGTAATCTTCTTCCTCCCCCGCCGCCGATTGAGTTGTGCGGTTGTGTCCCACTCGGATATTCCACGAAACCGCAACGGCAATAAAGTCGACTTCTCTTGAAATCACAACAAAGGTTTCCTCGCGTCACTCACTACAAACTATATTGCACTTTCGGAGTAGTGTGATGTTTTCAACAGGCGGGTTCTTTCCAAAGTGATATCCAATGGTTGAGTGTTTTCTCTATCCGATATTGCCTCTTGGCTCCTGCAACACTGGCCGGTCTAATTCTCCCGAATAATAAAGGCAACCATGACAATCCTCCTCCTGCGATGTCCTGTTGTTGTTTTTACGGCTCTCTTGTTGCGAAGGAGCTCTTCAGTGGTTTTCGAAATAATAAGGCCGACGACTTCTTTTTACCTGTGTTTTCTTTTTTCCATCTTCGATGGCGGTCAAAGAGAGACTAACTAGAAAGAACAAAGGCTTCAGCTACCAGTGGTCGATTGGCTGTATTGTACGTTATCTAACTTGAAAAGTAGACACCGCAGAAATGACACTTACACAATCGGTGGAGAAGTTAAAGTTGTGTTGAATGAAGGTCAAATACAGGGCATGATTGAAGGTTTGAAGGCCACTAACACCACCAGGAGCAACAACTGAAATGCCGCTCATATAAAAAAGAACAATCTGTGCTGTGGAGTCGATATTCCTCTCAAGAAAAAGAAGAAGCACTCAGCAGCAGCCATTTGCGGCCGCCGAGATCTCCAAACAACAATAAAATGTTGCTGTCGTCACGAGGTCATTAATATCATAAGTCACGAGGGGCCTGCTTCCATTTCGAGGTTATACACTCTGTAAAAAAGGGTTTTGTGTGATTTTCAGGCCTTCAAATCGTGCAATTCACATTGCGTGCCTGAGGAAAGTATTTAAAGTTGTGTACCTTTTTTGCACTATAGTTTATGCATGTTTGGAGTTGTACAAGTGGCTGTGATAATGTGTCCGGTAATTTGTAGCAGGGCTGAGGTGCTGCCATGTGATTAGTCATGGTATGAAGTTTTATGAGAGCTTATTTTAAAGCTTTAATATCAAGTATTTCTGAGGGATTCTTCATAAGGCCATAAAAGCCAAAAATAGAACGAAAGTCAGCTTTTCTTTCTCCCATCATATTTTGGAGTACAAAGTCAGTCGAAGCCATGACTCCATGTTGTATCAATAATTGTTTTCAGGCTGTGTTGCATAATAACCATTTAATCATGGTTTTATAACTGCTTCGTTTTTGCCCCCTCGGAAACTTTTTTTCACTTTCAGGTGAGGTACATTTTTGAATGACGGCTTCCCGCTCTTTCAAAGGAAATCAAAGCTGGAAAAAGGCTTGATTGATAGTGGGGGAAAAGTTGAGTTAATAGGATTGGCGGTTAACTGGACTCGACACTTTGGAATATTTGGAGCTTTTTCGCGAAAGGTCCGTTCGGGAGAAAAGGGCAAAAACTCGACGGGGCCGAGTACCGTTGACATGAAATGTTCGAAACACTACGGATAGTTTTTTGCCAGTAAAATGGATACTCTGATCTATAAATAGACTCTGTCGTGGAGTAGAGTATTGGTGCTGAAGAGTACAAATCAATTTCAGGATTCTGTCTAAAAATGCTACAGTACAAAGGCTTGCCCAGTGCCCACATACAGTATTGAATTTAGATTTGGAGATTGTGATGTTACTTAGCAGGGCATAAAGATTATAATATACAATTATGAAGCGACACAAATGCAGTTACGTCAATAATGTTGACATGATATTGCAAAAAGTATGTACGAAATACGAAGCAGGTTAGCGATGATAAATCTTTAATTTATTCTCTTTTTGATATTCAGTGGTTTCAAATGTTCAAACGTAAAACAACACATCACTTTCTTTGTAGCAAAAATGCTCTGTTGGATAATCATTGGTAAAACGGTTGCGTGCTGCGAATTTGCGTGCGGAAATAGAGATTAAGTTATTATTATCATATAATTGTCGTCGTCGCCGTCGTGGTATCAAAATAACTTCTATATATCTTGTATCATCATTTTTTCTACTATGCCGTCTTTTGCTGTTTCTTGAGCAGACTGAATATTTCTGGCAAGCATTTGTTGTCTTTGCAGCAGAGAGTCCAAGGAATGAATTGAGTTTTGAGAGCGAAGCCACGTCTAGTGTTCATTGGGATCTGCTCTATTTTGCTGAGGCTGTTCGGAGGATGATTGGCTCGGAGCCTCGAAGAGAGAGGCGTAGTCTGGAGGCTTGGGCTCCTCCTCGGAAGATTCGGAGGAGGATTTTGGAGCCGTGACATCATCATATTTAGGAGGTCTGAAAATGCATTCAATTGACTTGAAAGTAATATGTTATGCTTCTATTACACTTACAAGTCAGGCTCTCTGATTTCCTCCTCCTCCTCCTCCCCAGGCATCTCAATGGCAACCGTCGCCGCCCCCTCCGGCCTGAGTATGAGCAACCTCCTCCTGGCCAACCTGTTAGCCTGCATCCGTGCGCATATCTCATGCGCGGCCTCCGCCCTGGACCGCTCCAACTCACTCTCACCGCCACTCCAAGAGACCTCCCTCAGCCACGCGTGCAGCAGCCACACCTTGAAGAAGCGCAGCACCAGCAACACGAAGAGGAACACCAGCGCCCAGCCGAGTGTCTTCCACCCGATGTAGACGAGGAAGTTGACCTCGGAGTCGGTCAGGTGCAGCTGGAGTGAGGTTGAGTCGTCGGCTGAGCTCATCTTGGGCGTAGGTGGTCGCTCTCTTCAGCTGGTTGCTCTGCCTGAGGAGGAGTTGGCTCTGCTGATGCTTGAGGCGGTGTTGGTGTTGGTTGCTGCTGTGCAGGTGGGGAAGACCTTTGTGTAGTAGAGGAGGGTGGTGGGGCAGCAGAAGGGGTGTTGGACGGATATAGACTATCGTAGGCGGGTGGAGGCTCAATTTCTAAAGAGAAGACAGAAGTTGCATTGATGGGGAAGATAAAGTACTGGCGGTCTAAGAAGTACTGACGGTCGGTGGAGTACCGACTAGCTGCCTCTAATTATTTAAAGGCAGCTAGTACTGACATGAATGTCTATCGGCTAATGAAGTTCATACTCCATCGGACATGGACGATCAGTTTAAATTTCTGACGGTCCATATCAAGTACTGAAGGTCTATCTTGTTTGTACTGAAGGTGCATCTAGTTTGTACTGAAGGTCTATCTAGTTTGTCCTGAAGGTCTATCTAGTTGGTACTGAAGGTCTATCTTGAAAAAGTTAATGTATCTATTCTCACGTGTATGTGGAAGCGACTGACTGTTTCCCTGCCCTGCCAATGGGGGTAGTGGCGGAAGCACCTGATGCGGCCTCACCGTCGTCTCGTACTGAGGCGGATTGTCAGGAATGTTGAGGTTATGCGACTGGTTCCTCCGATTGTGCTCCTCGATATCAGCAAAGTTGAGCACGGGCCTGTTGTTGAGGTGGTTCAGACTCGCCTGCTCCTCAAGGTCGACGTCAAACGGACGGTTGCTGTTAGAGGAAGAGGTGTTATTGGCGACGCGGCGGCCGCGGCTGCACTGCACCGCGGATGAGAACAGCCCGTGCGGCGCCCGCTCGTGGCTGAATGGCTGCGTGTGCGTCCTTGGTGCGGCGAGCGCGGTCCTGCGCAGTCCTCCCCCGATGCCGCCGCCCGCGGCCACTGTGCTCCTGGCGTCCTCGTCGAAGACGTTCTCGAGGGCGTCCGTGAGCGCCTGGATGAGCGAGCGCAGGCAGCGGAAGAGCAGCACGATGAGCACGAAGATGAACAGCCAGATGAGGATGGTCCAACCGAGGCGCCAGGAAGCGAACAGAACTGAAAGGAAATTGCAATATACGCTACTTAATATCTCTTATTCGGTGCTCATTAAACCTCATTTTACTGCTCTTTAAACGTACAAGTAATAATGAAGCAATGATAAATTATTGTTCTCATTCCATTGCTATTTGGCAACAGTAAATTATGCCTTTGGGAACTAATTTATGACTTCAATTCCTTCTATTTACAAGAACAATTGCCGCATTTTTTGCAAAGTAATATTTCACCTCCTGGCAAAAACGAGTAATCTAGCAAAGTTAATATTTTCTTGAGAATACAAAGAAGTTGTTGGACTATAAAAACAGGTGGCCGAGCGACTGTTGACATGCGAATTATGTCGATTTTTCTTAAGAGTACAAAAGAACAGTCTGTATTCGGCAGACCTTTATTTTTATAGCGTTGTTATTGTTCTTCCCATAAAGGCTGGTAGAAGAAGAACAATTATTATTATTTCGTTTTTCCCGGCCATGAACTTGTACGTTCCGTTTTCTCAATGGGAGACTGGAAAGCCCAGCAGTTAGTACATTGCAAAGAGGAGAAATTATACGCAGTTGAATGGTCAAATAAATACTTCTCTCTTTCTATCCCAGGCAAGTAACTGAAGCTCTACTTATACTGTATAAATTCAGGAGTTGTAATTTTATTACAATATTTACCGATGCCGTGAAAGCTCCTCCCCGCCCCTTTAATCATACTCCTCCCTTCTTCGTCTTCCAGAGGCTCAGCAGCATCCACGGCCACGCCCCCTCCGCCTCCTTGGACCTCCCCCTCAATGGTGGCCACGCCCTCTCGGCGGTCAAGGCATCATCCTTCCTACAATCCCCTTCATCGCTGTTTCAATTAAGACACCTGCGCCACAGGGGTCGAGCGAGATCCGCGATCGGACACTTCCTGCAACGAGATTTCAATTAAATGGCCGTGCTGACGTCATTTGTTTGAAGGCTGAGTTATGATGAAAAGGCTTTTTCCAGCCACAGAACAGAGTAGAGAGGGTCGTCGACTGCTGGGCTGAAGCCAGTCACGCAAGGTGGAGGGAATGAAATAATAATGCACGGAAGAGGCGACAAATTAAAAGGAAACTAGAGAAGGCGAAGGTCAGAGAAAATAAAGTTGGGAAAGGGGGATAAAATGGAGTACAATGATTGGTTTCCTTAATATTATATAATCATATTTTGGTTCTCTGTTACTCAATTTGAAACATATTTGCCCCCTATTCTTACTACTCAATTTGAAAAATATTTTCCTCCTATTCTTATTACTCAATTTGAAACATATTTGCCTTCTATTCTTATTACTCAATTTGAAACATATTATCAACCACTTTCTATACCCTTGTTATCAACTTGAGACTAAAAATTTCTAGGGGGAATTAAGAAACCCAGAATAGATATGCACTATTTCTTGACCAAGATTATTTTCATCCCACAGCCGTATTCGAAACTTTTTTGGATATCGATACTTGTGACGGTAACCTTTTCATTTTTCAAGAACCTTGGACTGGACTGGATTTACTTCAAAGACCATGAAAAGGTTCCGTGATGATCGCCATCTTGATTCCGTATCTTGAATCATAAATGACTTTAATCATTAAAGCTATCTATGCTTGAATCAAGGTGGAAGCAGAATAATTGCAAATTAACTACTATTTTTCCATCCAACACATTGTTAATTTATTGTAAGTCTTGTAACTTTATACTCAACGTGAAAATATTTAGGAGGATTTTTATGACACAGTGTGACTGTTTACAGGGCCAGGGCATATTGCAGCTGGCTGATATTTTTGCTCCTAGTCATTAGTTACAATTTTATTAGGTTACGTGAAAGGATAAATGAAAGCCTAATCAATATATAAAAAGTATTTCCTCCTGGGGCCAAATGCATTGGACTGTGTAAAATTATTCGACGTACATGAAGAGAATTGTAGCATTTGAAGGAATATTACATGTCATACCAACGGGTCAAGATGATAACTTAAATACTACATTATTTAGTATTTGCAGCCAACTACAAAAATAGTGATATTGCACGATTTCAAAAAGATGAAGTTGCTTTTCAGTAACTTACCATAACATTTCCTCAAAGTACTTTTCCCCCTTTATAATGAGTTAGTCCACATTTTTGAGGGGTTATAGATGTTTGTCTTCCGTATATGCACACACTATTATCTACTCGATACCCGCAAATTATTTCATGTCCAAAATCCTTTGAATCAAAAAAGGGCTCGGCAGCTGCTGCACTTTATTCCTTTCAAAAATAACTTGCACTCACACACTCCATTGGTTGTTCTTCTCCTTCTTCTACCAGCACTCACTCAGCCGCAGCCTTGATGACGGCAATCGCCGTAATCATACCTTTTCTCGTCGTCGTCGGCCGCAGTAGCAACAGCCAGCAGAAGCAGCACTGTGGCAGCATGTCCCATTACTCGTCTCTTTTCCGTCCTCCCTCCCAAGGGCGCAAATTCGACTCCTCCTCGAGTGTTCGACGACTTGTAGTAGTAGAAAAAATAACTGCGGACGACAACAATGTTATGTCGGCGGCAGCGAAGGCCGTGGGACCTTCTGAGCTGCCTTTGCTGCAGCAGCCTTGTCTTTTATTTCAGCTGTTTCCCCTTTACAAGTAGTTGAACAAGAAGAAGACTACGGCGACGGACGTCGTCCAGGCCTCACGGCGGCGGCAAAAAGAGAAGAAAGAGAGGGAAAATCGCCGGGAGAATGGAGAAAGCATTCACTACTACTACAAAAAGAGTGTAGTAATACGACTGTCTCTCCCTCTCTTGGTCGCTCTCTCCTTCTTCTTCTCTTTCAAGAGTCAAGTCTCACTCACCCCTGGAAAAATAAGGCCGAGGTCCGTCCGGGGAAGAAGGGGATTCACCGCTGTCGTCATTCGCTCTTTGGCTAGCGGCACGCACACACCGCCCGCGTGGCAGGAGGGAGATCAAAGGCAGCAAGGCACAAAGTCTGCAAAGGCCGGAACCAGAAAATAAATGTAGTCCAACACACACGGAGGAGAAGAAGAAGTAGATGAAATAAAATGCCCTTTTAACCAGGCTGCTCGGCGCCGGCCTTGCCTTTTGCCAAGGCCTTACTACTAGCTATTTTCGGCCTTCGTCTACTACTCAAGTTGCAGTATATTCTTTTAAGGGAAATCGAAGACACTGCTGCTCAGCTTTTTTCCGCAAGTTTTCCTTTTTCATGTCGGCGATAAAAAAAACTTGTATATAAAATGGAATTGCTGACGGAACAAGTTTTCCGGACCAAAATGTAATCGGATAGCTAGACTTTTTTGACGAATTATCTTGACCACTTAACGATAGTAGTTCTAAATTGTAGATTTTATTTATTCCGAAATATTAGCAATACGGCTTAACATATACAAATCAACACAAGCTTGTTTCCATGTAAAGAAAAACCGGTTCTTGTGAAATTGCACAAAATGCAATGTGTAACTGAGTTACGTTAATATTATCCTTATTCTGCACTGCTTCATTCTTCTTTGCACTACCAATTATGGCTTTCATACAATGCTTCATAATATAAACATCTTGTTAGATATCCCGATGCAGTCACTAATGCTGTTAGTTTGGTGATGCAAATTAGTGAATGAGATCCTTTCCTTGGGGAGACGTTTCGAGCTTTTGAGACAGTTTAATCCATATCCTCGTAGGTTTTCCTGGAAAAAGAGGCAATCGTTAAATATCATGAATACAAGCTGAAAACGCATTTCAATCAAGGATGTTTAATCTACTCATCGTAGATTGCAAATGACATTAAAACATAAAATGCTACTTGTTTACAGTAATACATGGAAACCTAGAGTTTAAAAAAAAACTCGGTTTCCATGTTAATATTTATAGTAGCAAACATATCGGTCTGCAAAAATTGATGTTTCCTACCTGAATCCTCCCGTCCTCTTGTTCTGCCTGGCGGACTTTCCGACAAACTCCAACCTCTTGACCTTCTTGGGCGCCTCCCTCAGCCGCTTCTCCTCCACCATCGACAGCTTCTCCTGGTCGAACATGAACCGCTCAATCATGTCGGGACAGTCCAGGTTATCCTCCGGCTCCCACGTGTCGTCACTCGGCTTGCAGTGCTTCCAGCGGACGAGGAAGTCCCTCGTGCCGTCCTTGTACTCGCGGACGTCCATGATCTTGTTGACCTCGTAGTGGCCCATGGCCTGCCACTCCTTGATCTTCTTCTCCTCCTCCATCTTGCGCTTCTCGTTGGCGTAGTAGTCCTTGATGAGGTTGTCGCAGCCAACCACGTTGTCCTCCTCCTCCCAGGTCGGCTTGGCCCAACCCTCCCACTTCACCTTGTAGTACTTGTCGCCGTCGACCTCCTTCATGCCCACGATGGCCTCCACCACGTACTCCTCCTTGCGCTTGGGGGCGGGGCGCTTCGGCTGCATGGCCTTGTCGTGGGCGAGCTTCTCCATGTACACCTGCCGCTCCACCCGCTGGCGCTCACGCTCTTCCTCTGCGCGCTTACGCTCCTCGTCACGTCTGGTGGGCGCCGGCGTGTAATCGGGCTCTTCCAGCTCCTTCTCGAGCTTCTTCTCAAACGCCTTCCTCGTCTTCTTCCGCTTGATCTTCATTCCAGGCACGGAGAAGCGCCCGCGGAGCCCCTTGCCCTTGGGCTGGACCACCTTGCCCTCCTCGAGCGCGCGCACCAGGAAGCGCTTCACCTTGCCGTCGTAGACCTTCATGTTGACGGGCCAGTTGAGCAGGATGGTCTCCTTGATGGCGCTGATGGTGGATCCCTTCTTGGGGTTGTCCTTGAGCGCCTTGATGCTCTCCAGCACCATGACGGCGACCGGGGGGAACTGCTCCTTGGGGGCGGAGGGGCGTCCCTTGACCGGGGTGGACTTCTTGCCCTTCTTGTGCGAGGACGGCTGGTAGTTGTTGCGGCGGGGATCGTAGTAATCGTCCTCGGAGAAGTCGGACTCCTCAATCTCCTCCACGGACTGAAATTAAAGCACATTTAAACCTATTGTCAACATAATTATAAGTGTCTCATCTACCTCCTCGCTCTCGTAATCGTCTTCGTCGTCGACGTAGTAATACTTTGGCGCCTTTCCCTTCTTTGAAGCCGACTTGGACGAGGGCCTTCCACGGGAACCGGGCCCGGCCTTCTTCTTGGAGCTGGGTCTGCCACGCCCCTTCTTGGCAGGAGACTTCTTCGGCTAAAGAAAGAAAGAACATTAGCTACGGAATGCCTTAGGTGATAGTCTGAACTCACCGTCTTCTTCTTCTTCTTAGCCGGCCTTCCGTAGTCCTCATCATCCGAGTCGTCCTGGAATCCCTCCGAGGACTCGTCCTCGTCGTCCCGCCCTCCGTGGTAGCTGTCGGGTGTCTCCTCCCTGTACTTGTTCCTCTTGTTGACGGTGGCGCTGCTCACCTTCTTGTGCCCCTTGAGCGCCTTCTTGGGCGTCGGCCTCTTCTTGACCGGCTTGGAGCTGTATCGCGACACCTCCTCCTCCAGCGACGACACGTCCGACTCTGGTTGTTGCTCTCCGTCGGTGTCGTCTCCGTAGGTGACCGCCATGGTGTGGTCGCGGCCGCTGCGGCGATCCTTG
>LR141692.1:0-11979 GCA_900659605.1 Tisbe holothuriae | reverse complement strand
AGATTCGAATCCCGGTGCCACCAAAGAAATACTGCTCGGAAATATAGTTGGAAAAGCTGCTGAATGACCATATGTGACGTGGACCTAAAAGAAACTAGGCACCTGCATGTTTGGAAACCTCAGTAAGCCTCTGACAGTTGTCCTGGAAGTCAGGCAACCACGTTGTTGAGCATCCCTTGTGGTACTGCAGTACGCCTCGAATAGAGGCAACAGCGTTTCAAAAAATAAAAAAATAAAAATAAAGTGAAGTAAATGTTTCCATGGTAAGGAACCTTTCCTCATTTTCACCCCACATCATTTTCTCCTCCTCCCTTCAATAACAACAACAACATGCGTCGGCCATCTTTAAACCCTTCAAACGTATATTCTCCTGCAGGGCAGACCGATTCCAGGAAAAAGAAAGAGATCCCGAAGCCACAACCCTTTTCTTGTTTTCTCTCTTTTTATGTTTATTGATGAGGATTTTCCCTCTCTCTCCCAAAGTGGTTGCTACGCAGGAGAAGAAGAAGAAGAAGAAGAAGCGACCATGGTCAATGTTGCCCTCTGAGTTAGACTACTATGTCTCAGTTATATTATGATTTGAGGGGTCATTGGAACATGATACTAAAATCATTAGTAAGTTAGTCCGCTAGAATTTCACACACTTCCAATATGTGCATATTCTGTTCTGAGTTTGGGTCCTGTACTTTTTAGTAAGCACCCCACTGCAAAGGTTTTGTTGGTGCACATTTGCTAAGAACAAAAATTATAAACACAGAGCAGGTAAATCAAACATATTTGTTGCCATGTTTATCTTGGAGGGTACAAAATAATCCCCACAACTGACAACACTCTTTACCCTTCTCTCTCTTTCTGTCTTCTCTCCTCCTATCAGCAGTAATAACATCGGAATATAATCACCAGGAAGACGATGCGGTCAAAAGAATCCACAGGGTGTCTGCTCATTAGATATTGGATTGATGCATTAAAACCCTTTTGCATGGTTCGTATTATTGTAATTGCTGCGGTTTGGGGATTGAAACCCTGAGAAATATGTGGGGACAGTATAACGTTGAGTTATATTTATTTTATGGGTGTGTGCAATATTCAACAATAGTTTAGCTCAATATGAGCATTCATGAATCGATTAATCCTCCTACTAATCCGTTATGTAAATCATGAATCGAGCAGTTTCTCAATCTTCATATTAATGTCAGATTACAGTCTAAATTTAACCTGTGCTGCACCATAATTGTATACATGGGTCTTAAACGTTCGTTTTCTGTCTATTCATGGCGAATATGGTTGTAAAAAGTGTTGTTCTGTCCATTGAAGTAGAAAGCTGATTTTACTTACACGGAGTTGTAGCTCAATGGCCACGCGAGTTGACCGCCAGCTTGCCTGACAATGCAAACGGCTGACCAATGAGAGGGCAGCATTTGTGCTCGACGACCATTTAGTTGGAGCGCATTTGAAGCTGACCCTTCGGCTATGTAATAATAAAGCAGCGCAATCTACGTTGTCGACAATAGAATTTTGAGCTGAGCTTCTGTAACTTTTTACATAGAGAACGTTAAAAAAGATTCATGAAAGTGATTCAGGAACCGAGCTTTGGAAAAAAGGGTTATAACTCTGTCAAAAACGATCTGGGAACATTTATCATACTGCACATTTACGTTTCTACCTGAACTTACAAAAAGCTTTTTCGGGATTATGTTTAATAGGAATAATCGGGGGACGCGCACTGTCATTTGGACGTGATTGACCGATTGCTGGGGTTGCTATTATTGGGGTCAAATGAGAATGAAGGTTTTTTTATGAATGTGGGGCGTGGGGTTATGAAGGAAGGAATGTCGTCTATAGAATGAAGGAAGCGTTAAAATCTCCTGTATTTAAGCAGAAACAAAATTAGCTTTACATAGAAAATAAAAGTTATTCGACAATGTCTTTGAGTATTTATTTTTATGTCTATATATTTAAACGGAACAATGTCTAACGTCTACAAAGACTCAGTTCTGCGAAATGTTATGTAAAGGACAGTTGCAGTTGGGACTTCCATAAGAGTATATCCATACTGGAATGAAAGTCTGTGTATACAGAAGAGTCTGATGTTATTAATTTGTAATCTTTCTTTCTTTCTCACGTCTTCTGACGCTTTCGTTTGCCCGCCGCCGCTGATGGTGATACGCTGCTGCGACGGTACGGTAATAACGATAATCATAAAACTTTCCTTCCGAAAGTTCGTTGGCCTCTCAAGAACGAAAGTAAGGATATCAGGGACGAGGAAAGTTAGGAAAACGTACACATTTTAAGATGACACTTGTCAGGTAAAATGGATAAAAGCAAGTAATGTTCTATTCTCGAGACACAATATATACCTGTCAATGCATATACTGTTATAATTCCAGTATCTTTAAAGATCCCTCTGGTATTGGGAACCCTTTCCCCTTTCCGTTATATTTCCTTCTTCTTCCACACTCACGTCCGTGTTTTCTTTGCCAGAACACCGTCATTGGGTTTCCGTAGAGTTGCGCAAGGATAGGAGGAGCAAGCATGCATCATGCCCCGGTAGGAAAAGAAAGTTTGGGTTCCCGTTCGTGGTGTGTATACATGCAGCCAGCCGCCCATAAATAGTTCATTGCCCTCTCCGCGGCAAAGGATTGGCAAGGATATCATGCATGAACAAGGTGCATAGGCGTGGTTGTCCATTGCACAGGTGAGTAGGTTTTACAAGCGATTGGATAATTCAACATAGTTTAACAGGCCAATTTGTACCTTTATGTGAATACCGTTCCTTAACACCAGCATACCATGTGTCCTTATCTTGAGCGTGGCTGATATCCCCATCTCGCATACTCATCCTCTGCATGGCTGCTGTGCTTCTTCGTCTTCTTCTTCCCGTTTTCCCTTTCATTTCCCCCTCCTCCTTCTGCCAGCAGGCTACACCTTGATTGCATTCCTCGCTAGCCCTGAGTGCCCCAAAGGCACACTCAGCTCAAAAAAGGACTCTCACCTGACGACGACGACGACTACGGCGGTGTTTAAGGTTTCGGCGGCAGCAGCTTTATATGAAGAAGAACAGCTAGGAGAAAGTTGCCGAGTGTGGCCGCAGGCAGAATGCTGCTCCTCTGCTCCTCCGTCTTCGTAAAATGCTGCTAGGCGAAGCGCGGCGGCAAAACTCCCGCTGCCGACGGAGTTTCAAGAAAAAATGTGGTTAGATGGAGGTATACAATTGTCGGAGCAGACCGCTATTGCACACGAAAACTCAATTATGAGCATTAATTTGGACGATATAGTTGTTTCAACATATTCTTTGTCAGGTAACAAGTTATAAAATAACTGGGAACCATTGTGCTACATTGAGTACATAGCGGTCTGCCAAGTCATATCTTTTCCGTTGTATACCTGTCCATTGTGAAAATTTGCCCTGCTTCCACCAACAGTGGCGTCGTCGTCATCGGGGGAGAGAGCGAAGAGAATCATTCTCGGCGGCAGACTTTCACTCTCGAAAAAAGAAACAAAACACAATTATCGGCTTGACTTTTTAAGCTCGGCTTTTGTACATGCTTTGTTGGCTTCGACGGGTTTATACTTGTTATAGACTGACCGGTAAAAGTTGGGCTTAGTCTATGGTATGTCTAAAATGAAATATATTCTGCTCAAATATGAAACTTTCACCGGCTTTGTATTCTTTCATTTGTTTGCAGTCGACTTTTTGCCACTTTTTGCAAATCATATGATTGCGTCATTTCGGTTATTGTGGATACGTTTTTTTTGCGTACGGAGGCAATTTTCACGCATGATTTATTGTTTGCGGAATATTCGCAAATCATCATGAAATATAATGATTTATGTTTGGATTGTCAAGAAATAAAAACCTAATGCAGACCAAGGGTATAGAAAAAGGGAGGTACTCCTGATTGCAAGCAGAATCAGTGACAGTAGCGACTGACGGACTCAAAAACGGAAAAAAGAAGAAGTTACCGACTTCGGTAACCTAGATGAGCAGGGGATCGAGCAAATAACTACTCCCTTTCGCGCACACAAGTAATGTAGCAAAAGAAGTCTAGGAGGAGCATTCAAGGTTCTTTCTGCTATGTACTTATTGCCACTAATCAATAGGGAGTCTTAAGTTAAAGAAGTAAGAACAGTTCTTTTTTTCTTGCTTTTTTACAAAGCGACTTAAGACATTCTAAGACCCCTAAAATGAGCGGGAGAAAAGGCGCTCCAAAGCGTTTTAATTTCTCTCGGGAAAGGGGGAGAAAATTGACACTAAAAAGCGGCGCGAGTCGGGCACCCGTTGATGCAGACTAAACGATATACAATGTACAATGTACAATGTACTCACTTAGTGCCAAGGTATGCTTGTAGAATGTTACGGAGGAAATGTTTAGAGGAACTAAAGAGAATTTCGTGAGGAACATTTAAAGATGGTTGTTTTAGTCAATAGCGTTTGTCATAATTCAAAAGCATATATCAAAATATGTTCTTCATTATTACTTGACTAAATCGCCGCACTATTTAGCAAACACTTGGAACATTCCATTGCATTGCCACAGTAAAAGTTTCAATTATGGACAAAATGAGATATTTTTTAACAGCAAGCAAACCTATTCGGGAATAAATGCGACTGATATTGTGTGTTACATAATGTTGCAAGTCCAATGCTCTTTAATCCGTTTTCTTCGGACAGGCTGACGCAAACATAAATCCACAAGAAAAACCTGACTGCCAAAAATGCGTAAAGAAAAACTGGAAGTCGTCGAAGAAATGGCAGCAGAAGGTTTTTTATCGCCGTTCTCAAGACATATCTAGAGTTCGACGGCCTCTCTCTCTCTCTCTCTCTCTCCACGTTGAAAGTTAAAACTTTCTAAAACGAGGACTTGTAATGCGTAGATAGCGACGCAACGTGGACGTGTACAGTAGGCGAGTGAGCGGAAGAAGAAGAGGAGTCTCAAATGCGTACGAAATTGGTTAAAGAAAATGCGTAAATATGTTTGCGTCAAATGGAAGTGTAAAAGTATGTTTAACTAACATTCAAGAGAAATCTTTAAAATGTCCAGTTTAGAGTCCGTTTATTATGAATTTCTGTCCCCCACGGATTCAGACCATGAAAATCGATGTAACTATTCCAGCCAAAGATGTAACGTAAGGGATATGAAACACCTTTGAATTTTTTAATGATCAAACTCAGATATCGCTTTACAATGCTGATAAATAGATAGACAGCCTATCGTTCATCTCCTTGTTCATCCCTTTAAAACTATTTACGATATCTTTTTGGCACATTTACAAGCAGAGTGAAAGTTTCCTCTTAATTCGCGAAGAAAGTGGGTTCTTCATAAAAGGTCGACGACGTCGCTGACATTTAAACTCTTGGGGATGTGGGATGGAAAAGAGAAAACCGGTGGGATGAACATGGCGCAAATATATTGCAGGCACAATCGTTCCATGTAAAAAGACTCAATCTATTAGGGAGGTACCGTAACAGAACTAGCCCAGAATGCTGTTTACCAATGTTACCAATAGTAAAAATGAAAATAATTTCGTGATGCTTATATAAACTGATTACAGCTACAAGATATGACTCAAGAAGTGTATAATGTTCACTCCATCTGAATGAAAATATGACTTATCATCGGTCAGCTTTAGCAATGTCCTTTATTTACTTGCAACACTCTCATAGTAGCAAGAACACTTCAAATTATCGAAAGTTCCCCCTTACACACATTTCGACACTGGCTCTCTGGTTTGGAGCACAAAACGCAGACACCGCGAAATTGGCTGTTGCAACACGAACCATTGAAGTATAAAGTGAGATAATTTGAAGTCTGTGGTTTATTATTATATTAGGTGCTGGAAAGTCAATCACATAGAAAGGTTGAATGTGACTCTAAGACCGTCTGTATATATTGTGTAGTGTGGTCGAGTGCTCATTTTTAAGTTGCCAAACTTTCTTAAACATGACCATAATGCAATAGAAATACAAACTTAGCTTCTTAAATACAAAATATGCTAGCTATGGGTATTCTCATATATAAAGTACCCGTCGAGATTCGTTGCGAAATTTGGCGACAGTCGCACTATAGCCGACCTATTGTCTGCATTGCAACAATAACGATTCCAGTAGGAAAATGTTGGTCCAAAACTGATCTAGTACTGGAGTTAATGACCGACTCGACCCGGAATCTGAATTCTCTACCTACCTCTACTATGAAAAGTCCTTATTTTCCCGATTTCGCCCATAAAGTCGCACTATTGTCCGCATTGCGACAGTCACCAATGGTACATTAAAGCGACTTTAGCTGCAGCGAATCTCGGCGGGTAGATACAACTGCTAAACAGTTACACATATTTGACATGCCATAAGTTCCGTACCAGTACAAAAAGAGTTACTGCCAAACTTCTGGACTGGTTAAGAGCAGGTTTTTTTGCATCTTTAGTTAACAGTAACAATGCTAATTCAATTTGTACGCACATTAGACACTACCACAAGTGATTAAATTACACAACTCCGCATCATCATATGTCGTCTTTTCGCTATTATTCTATAAATATACATTACGTTACACCCTTATCTCTTGTATGTACACAACATGTGTAATAATATATGTTTTATGACAATATTTCGGTGGCAGCTGCTTCTTTGTGGTTTATCTTATGAACGCAGGAGTAGTAAAGAGTAATTTTGGAGAGCTAATGGTCGAAGAATATAATGTCTATGTATAACAAAAGGATTTGCACATATACAATATAATTGATGTAACATTCCCGTATAAACTTAAACAACTTTAATATCAAATTATAGTGTTATTTATATGAAAATGATAGAGGCGTCAATGAGATAATCCCATACCTTGTCTCTACGTTGCCATGTCATTAGAAAGTTTCTCCAAGACGTTGTGAGAAAATGTTCCCCGTCCGTAATTTACCGATTTATCTCTTTGGAAATGGATTTCATTCGGCGGGATCAGAAGTAGGCATTAAAGTGTCATTAAGAGAGATGATCATTGAGACTCTCACCCGAAGACAAATGAAAGGGAAAGGAAGGACGAAAGCATGCAACTGAAAACAGGGAAATATGAGAGAGAGAAATCGGAAGATATTGTCTCACTTTGCCTTACTTTGTTGTTTACCCGCCAATATTGATCTACAAACTCTTGTGTTCATACTCTGTTGTAACGGTGCAAAGTGCAACGGGAACCAAATTAATATTTTATGGCTCCCTATATAAAGAGACTTTTAGATATTCACTATATGTATAAATGCTGTTTACCCGCCACAATTGATCTACTTTTCCCCCGTCTTTTGATCTATCCTGGCAACGCCTTTTAAAAACTCTCCTCTATCTGGGCGCATGCACACCAGCAGCTGAGTCTTCTTCATACACAGGTCTGTGAGCTTAATCGTGGTCGTCGTCGTCGTCGTCGTCGTCGTCGTCGTCGTCGTCGTCGTCGTCGTCGTCGTCGTTTGTGTCAGGCGGAGAAAGTGAAGAACGCATGTGGTCGGCGGGAGGAGGAAAAGGAAACTACAGGGCTTTAAAAATATGTTTGGCGGAGAGATGTTTGTTTGTAACATGGAGATGGAGAAGATATGTTAAAATGTTATGCATTTTAAGACTTTTTAAACTGTTTAAGCAAGTATGTTTGAGTATTTGTTTGAAAATGATGGGTGTAAAACATTCAAAGGTCTTAAATCCTCATCCTGTTTGAATAAATTTATCTAACTATCCACAATAGACTGTACATTTTACAACTAAATAAAGCGTATCCTGTCCTAGCAACAGCGTCGTTCACTTTGCCTGCCACGTTTAGCAAACTTTCTCCCGGCCGCTCTTCTTACGTCTACTCACAAACTTCCCTCCAAAAATCGTCATTGTGGCGTTTCCTTAGCCAGTAAAGGAACAATGTAATACGACAAAAGTGAAGATTTAACTAGTTAGACAGATATTACATACTGTATAAAATATGTTAATATAAAATTTAAGGCTAGATATATAGTGTAATACCGAAAAGGGAACTTTAAAGTTCAATGTTGGAGTTCGCTTTGTTACTTTTTTTTGAAAGACTGGAGCGATACTTTTTAGAACACATTTATATTGCTCCCGGATTGCTAACGACAATGTAACATTATGACTATTAATTCCATGTCTACAAAAACGTTCTGAAGAAGAAATGAAACGTGTCTTCATTCTTTCACATTGTCTCTCAGCAGCCAACTTTCTCCCTCCAAAACCACAGCAGTCGACGGAATTGGAAGTAGAAGCGACAGAGAAGAAAGAAGAAGAAGAAGAAAGAGATCGCGTCTTCCTTCATTTAAAACGTTCAAGACAGACACTGAAATAGAGAGTATTTACAGCACAGTTAACTGAGTCAGTAAGAATGTTTTAGCAAAATATTAGTGCATAAGTTGGGTAATGATGCTGGTTAACATTGGATTTATATACCCGCATGGATTTAAGCAAAGTTCAAGTGCAGTAATGTTGTCAATATAGTGCTGATAAAGCGTCCATAATAATAACGAAGCGTGTTTAATCCTCTGTTGCTGCGGGCGTTCAGATCTCTAAAATGATAGAATGACGACGACGACGGTCTAGCTACGATTTCTGTTGTTAGCTCCATTTCCGTGTTAATTGTAGTTTAATCAAGATTTTTAGAGGGGGAAATTATGAGCGGTTGAATCGTTTTCCATGAACAGAAATGCTGTAAGGAATGGTTTCCTGGGTGGAGAGAATGTGAAAATTGCTGGGATGAGGGAGGCTCATCTTTGATGTGGGGGATCAGGGATGACATCTATTAAAATTTACAGTTTAAATGCTTTTTATAATATAACTGGAACTTCTAACGTAACCATAACAAAACACATATGATTGTTTCTTGACTTTATAAAGCAGCATATAATGCAATAAAACTATCTGTTCATCTAATTTTAGAATCCCTTTAGGCCAACTGTCAACCCTTGTGTTGAATGTGTATCATCATCGTCTTTTGGAAACGAGCAGAAGACGAAGAAGAATCGAAGAGCGTGGAGAGGAGGAATTCTCTTCTTTCTTCTCAGATGAGAGTGAAAGTGAAACTTCCTGAATGGAAAAGAAGAAGAAACGCATTCTTTTGGGTTGCTCACTATTGTGTCATGCCTTCGTCTCTCAATACAACTACAAATTATGTGTGGTTTGGAGTGATGTGTTAAACATTCGGGTATAATTACTGAGAATCTAAGGTTTAGAATGTGAACTTAGCGAGGATTCATTTATTTCTGTGAAGAGAAAACCTATGTTTTTGGATTAGTACCATTTGGCAACTATTTCATCATTTATTGCAATGCTGTATCACTATCTTCTTTTACTTTTTAAACAATAATTTCCCTGTTTTATTTGTTCTTAAGAAACCATTTCTTTCTTCTGTCTAAACACCGACCTCATTATCATGCATTATAAACAACGTTCAGCCACAATAAAAAACCAGACACAGTGCTATCATTATTTTTACTTGTTGCCGTGCTGTGTAGAGAGAAAAAGTAGAAAACATCAACAAAGAAAGAAGGGAAAAGTTCTCTTTAATAGCCCTTCCAGCCTAGGGTAACACAGAACACACCATGGAAGTACAACAAGCCACCGTTATACGTCTATGCCTCACATGCACCCAGGACAGGCTACACCTAACTGTTTCTCTGCAAGCAGCCGTGTGCATGTGTTGGTTGGTTGGCTTGCTGAGCAGGTAATAGTAGTAGAGAAAGTAGGGCTTGAACAGGATTCAACAACAACAACCACTCTCACTATCGTTGGGAGAAATGTGAGACAAAAGGGGAAAACGGGTTTGTGGGATTTAATGAATGATTACATGTTATTCAAAAGCGCTTCTACATTAAGATTACTATAAAGGTGTATTTGTATGATGGAGGATGGTGCTTTTAATTAATATAGTAGTTGTGGATACCATCCATAAATTGGCATACTAATGGGCCTGGAAAGTTTGTCACAAGTTAGGTTTAAAAGATCTTATAGCATTTCCAACAAAAAAAATGCTCCATGTTTTGATAACATTTTCCGACCTAATGCTGGCACAATTTTAAATCCTCTGCGGAGGCATGATGTTCTCATCCTCTCACATGTTTTGAAAAATATTCCACATATGTTTCCAGGACAAGGAATGTTCCTCTATCTCTCTCTCTCCCGAGGAGTCTTACACATATCCTGCTACAGCAGCAGCGGCGTATACTCTGCGGGGCCCTCTTGTGTGTCGTTTTCGTTCGTCAGCGGGGTGCTCTTGCTCCAAGGAAGAAAAGAAGAAGAAGAAGTGAAAGTGACGGCAGCCAAGCTAGAACAGCGACGCTGCTGCTGCTGTCAGGACTCAGGAGAGTGTTCAATGCTGCCAGGAGAAAAAGGAATTGAACTCAGCTCAGGAGATTATGTGTGTTCAATGTGCATGCTTGCGGCTATATGTTTACTTTGGGATTATACCGCAATAGTTTTGTTAAAGTTAGAAGTGTGATATGTATCATTGTTAGAGAAAAGACTTGCTTTCTCAGCCGAAGATTAGCAACCATATCGGTGTCTTCTGTAGATTCTTTATTAGGGAAAAAGGCAAAAGGTACCAAAGTGTTTTAATATATTATCCATAATTTTATTGTTCCTTGAATTTCATGTAAGTTTAAGTGAAGTTAGAGGATTGACTTTTAATTTAATATTTTAGTCATATTTTAACTTGATTCCGGGACATTTCCAATGAATAGGACAAAAATCTTCTTCAAATAAACTTTCATCACTGGACACAATAAAACATTTATTGAAAAGACGGAACTTAAAAGAGAGTCTGATTGGTCTTACGTGCGTGTATTCGTTGCCTTTGGTTACGAAATCCGGGAATTGTGTTTATTGAGACTTTTTATGTCGTAAACTCGCTTTCTTATTTCTTCAGACAAAAGGTGGAATGATGATGATCGTCATTATTGTTATTGTGTCTGTTCGATGACGATTATTGCACTTTCATTTTCAGGAAGAAAGGAAACATGAGCGGAGAAGAAGCTTGGTGGATACTGGATAGATAGGTTGTTAGAGAGTTCACATATTAAAATTGATTTATGTATTTCCTTTACTGCTGTGTTCATATCTGTTTCGAATATTAATTACCACTTACTGCCTACTAATTTAAGCTTAATTTTATTACTATACAACCCCTATATGGCCCTAGCTTATACAAAGTACCTTATAGAGCCCAGCATATCCACTGAACAAACAGTACTTTTCTCCTTTCTTTGTTATCCTCATCTTCGTCTTCTTCTTATCCTGGGCTGAATGCGTGAACCCCGATTCCTTTCATCTTGGGCTGCAACTTTCTCTTGCACAGTAGTCTCAGATGAGAGTTCACCAAATTTAATATAATAGTTTGCTGTTCGAACTATCCACTGTGTATGGCCCCGGCCAGCAACGTGTCGTAGCAGCACACCAAGCAGAGATGCGAATAAAGGCCTGAAGAAGAAGCGAGAAAAACGGGGCATGCATGACGCATACTCTCTCTCTCTCTCTCTCTCTCTCTCCTTCTCCTTGTATCCTTTGTTTGTGCACGATCTCCAGGTACACACTCACCAATCTTCTTCCATTTAGATATGGTTCACGGAGCGCTGCTGTGGTTTTCCATCTTTCTCTTTTGGGCCCCGCCGTTTGCATGAGAGCTGCACCTGATGCTTGTAGCGGTAGCGGTAATAATAAACGGAAGTACCGTAAGGAGGTGAAACCAGGTCAAATGGGGATACAAGAGCTTGCTAGGCCTTCGAATAAGATGGATGAAACGGGGTAAATTGGTTATCATGTGGAGGAGTGGGAGCAACATATGGCCCGTATATGATAGTCTTGTGTGTCTTGTAATCGTATTTGTTTTGCTCCTTGTCTGTCCTCTCTCTCTCTCTCTCTCTCTCTCTCAATTGGTTTGTGGTGGGGTTCTTCTTCGCTCTGTCACTGAGCACGACGGGGGGTGATGGTGTGGATAAACGCACCCTCCGGCC